>PVIR01008481.1:0-56642 GCA_004026965.1 Petromus typicus
GGTCATGTGATGTCAGATGTGGTTCTGTCTGCAGGATTCAGAGACCTCATATAGATTAGAGCAACTGATTCTTCCTTGGGAGGAGCGTGGGGGTGGCATCGGGACGTGCTGCCGTGAACATGGCCCAAATGACCCCGCGAGCCACTGTTTCTGTCATGAGTCTGGAGCCCTTTGGCTCTTCATTCCTGTTAATGATATTCCTCAGAGTGATGTTCTGTACCCACACCACATGGATATGTAACCAACATAGACAGAAAATGTCTTAACACATTGGATAACATCGGTGGAACACACGCTACAACAACCACCACAAGATAGCTCAATTTAATTACCCTGGCACGCCCAGGCTTTCCGCATGGGCGCAGGCCTCTGTTTTAAAAGCTGAAAACCACAGCTTTCTGTGGGCCTGGAAGTCACAGGCATGAAAAAGAAAACAAAATTCATGATCTTTGCTTGGGAGACTCCTGTCCTCTCGTGTCTCCTTGGAATTATCTCAAGGAAGTCAAAGGTGTTGACAGGTGGCTGACTGCTAGAGATTGCAGGCTGCCCCCAGCGTGCCGGTTGGCTCAGATGAGACAGGGATGTGGAACTCAGCCGTTGTCCCTCAGCCAGGGGAAGGGACTCAGGAAACTTGTTGAGGGCTTTGGCTTCAGAGTGACTGGCTCAACTTCATCAATTTTTCATGGAATCCATATTGATCTGCAAACAGTCAAGGGTGAAGATTGGACAAATGGAACTCAGAGCTTTTCATTTGAACATTTTAGTCTGGAGGAGAGCAGAGGCAGTGGCGTAATTTCTGTCATCCATTCCAACAAAATGGCGGTGATTCTCTAGGCTGACAACTTGCCTGACTCTTGGCCTGAGGCAGGAAGGCAAGTTGCTTGCTGGGGATATATACCAGCCATACACAGAGGGAGTCTGTCCCGCTTCGAGGCACTGAGTCTTGTAAAGGCCACCTGCTGCCTCATGTGGAATATTTTCCACCGTGTGTGTGTGTGTGTGTGTGTTTGTGTGTGTGTGTGTGTGTTTGTGTGTATGTGTGCACGGGTGCATGTATGTATGTGTGTACATGAATGTGTGTGCATGAGTGTGTGCTTGTACACGCGAGTGTGTGTGGGGGGTGGAGGTGTCTATCCCTTTCAGTTTTGCTCAGTCTTTGCTGGGATATTCTGCTTATCGGGATCTTCCTCCTTTTGTTGAATACTGTGAGGCTGTGTCCACTTTGGATAAACTCGCTCTTCCTGAAGGGCTTGACTCCTAGGGATGAAGGAGGTTAAATCCTCCGGTGCTATGGCAGTCAGCCAGAAGCATCAGGAGCATTTCCTTGGGGTCCTGTGAGAGAAAGAACATTAGAGCTCAGACACAGATGGCTCAGGACCCAACTGGAATGAAGACTCGATATCTTGTGAGAAGAAGAGAATGCTGTTGTTAATGGCACCGAGTGTACCAGTCAGATGTTGTCACATTAATGCTGTATAACAAACCATCCCATGCCAGCAAGTGTAAATGGACAGGCACTTACTACTTTTTGCATTCAGGTTGAGCGGGAAAGCTCTGTGTCGAGGGGAGAGTGAGTTAGGCACAGGTTCGGGCTCCAGATGTGTTTAGTTCTCCACAGGGCTGCTCTTTTGGCTTACATCAGTGGCTGCCTGGGGCGTGCTCCTCTATGCAGAAATCCGCGGAGCCAGAGAGAAAGTCTTTCTAAGTCTAATCCTAAGGTTTCAATTCACTTGTCTTAGTTACTGGGGACAAAATACCCCAGTGTCCACAGTTTAAAGGAGGAGAAGGTTATTTCGGCATAAGCTTTTAGTCTGCGGTGACTGGGTCCAGGGAGGGCAACGTGGGGGATGGGCCTGGGAGGAGGACCTCGGCTCATCCATAGCAGCTGGGAAGCAGAGAGGGAGGAGGGGCCTGGGTGAGTGACAGCACATCCCTCCAGGTCCCGGTGACCCTCTCCACCAGGCCAGACCTCGTAACGAGTCAGCTCTCGCGCCCCAGAAGCAACTGCCTTTCAGAAGCTTGCCTCTGACACGGGACTTCGGGGAACATACCACATCTAAGCGCAGTACCACCATGCTGAGCCAGCGGGTGCAACCCAGTTGCCGTGATGGAGCTTGTGACCTGACAAAGAAGACAGAGGATGTCTAGTTACTTGAAAGTGTAGCACGGGTTACTCTGGAGGACAGTGGCATAATGGATGGAGGCACTGGGCGATCTGACCTGGCTTGGTGTGATTTCCTGAGGAAAGGGATTTGGTGGCTGGCTTGAAGTAAAGATGAGCAGGGCAAGATGAGGAAACTAATGGCAGTAGCTACAGCCACATTGCACCGTGACGTCACTGTCCTAAGCCTTTTGTATTTGCCGAGTCCTGGCGACCCTGTGAGATAGATACTGTTACCCTCATTTTGTAGAAGAGGAAAGGGAGGCAGGGAGAGGCTGTTAAATGCCCCAGGACACACAACTTGCAAGCACAGAGGTAGAATCTGAGCTCCTAAGTCTGGCTTCACTGCTGTATATTTGGCCCCTTGCTGTGAACTGAGCCCTGCAGTGAGGCCATGATGGACCAGGCTGTGGAGGGAAGCAGGCCAGTCTGGAGGATGTTGCAGCTTGGTGGAGGATTTGAGACTTTGCCCTGAGGAAAAGAGTGTATCCTTGACGTGGGTCTACATGTGTAAGCACGAGAGAGTTGACCTTACTTTGAAAAGATGTAGGGTTTTTCTGTTTAGAATTGTGCTTTTTGTGTGTAATGGCAGGGGGTGCCCTGGAAAGCCAGGGGAAGAGCCAGCCTGGCACTGTGATTCTAGGCACAGAGCTTCTCTGTCTTCTCACCCTTGGCTCCGCTGAGCAAGTGATGGCGATGCTGCTAGTTGTGGCCCAGTTCTGGGCATCAGTCCTCTGCTCACTTGTGGTGCTCGTAAGCAGGACTGTCCACAGCTGTCACTGCACTGCCAACCCTGCCGCTTCCCTGGGTCAGCCTCACCATCCCTCTGGGCACAGCATCCAGTGCGATCACATGACAACCCCAGACTTGGCATGGCGGTCAGTGTCCTGCTCTCAAGGCAAGGACGCTGCAGCAGGTGTAGATGGCACCAGGTGATGTGACACAGAGCCCACTGCACTTTCAGGGAGGTCATCTGGAGAGCAGACAGGATGGCCCGGTGAGGCCCTGGTGGGAGCGGGTGGAAAGTAGCCAGGCATTCGCAGCGTTCAGAGAGCTGTTAGAGCAAAACAGACTTGGTCGCCATCTGATGGTGCTGAGGGATCATAGATCTGGGAGCAGCTTTGCAAGACTGATAGACTTGACTCCTTACGTTACACAGAAGAACTAAAATCCTCTCACACAAACTAAGGAGTCAGAGGATTGGAGTGCCATGTCTGAGGACTCATTCACCTGCGGCCCTAGACCTGCTCAAACTTGATACAGACGAGGGTGAGCCGGGAGATACAGCACTTGCGATGTTAGGAGTGGTAGAGGATGCTCCAGGCAGGGGACTTAGACATCACCTTGCAGATAAGCTGGGATCATCTCCAGGGCTTTCCTTCCGAGCTTCTACAAAGGCAGAGTCTTGGTCCTCAAGCTGATCTGAGAGCGAGGCCCAAGGTCTCACAGGGAGGCCAAGGGGGAAGGGCTGGAATCCGCAGGACTCGTCCCACCCCGGCCTCCTGCCTCCAGGTCCCTGGACGTCTCTCTTCTCCTCTCCCTCCTCCCCTTCCCAGGATACCTCTGTCTCTGTTTGGTTTAGCCTCTCCAGCTTTGATCACATCTGGAGCATTCCGTAGAGCTGATGAGTGTGTTTTCCTGTTGGGACACATGGTGTGTATCAGAGGCACTTAAGAAGCTCTGGCCGGGTGGAAAAGTCCGTGTGGTATCTCAGGGCACTGGCCTGGAGGGCAGGTGGCAGCTGCATGGCAGGGATCTGGTGTGAGGCCAGCTGACTCTGCAGGGCTCAGGGCTCAGACTGAGGATGGTTTCTCCACAAGGCTTTTTTCGTTCAGGTGCCGGTGGCGGTGTGTGTAGGCCTGATGAGGACTTCTCTGCCTTTTAGCGTAACTATACTCTTTATGGAAACCAGGACTGCTGTCTGTTCACCCCGTGGTAGAAGTCAGCTGTGTGTCACTGGAGGGAGGACTGTGGGTGATATCACGCGTGACTTCTGTGACGTGACAGTCGTCTTCAGTGTGGCCACCAGGACCTGTGGTAGTGTGTTGGCTTCCCCTGGGATGAGCGGGGAACGTGCCCACTGAGGTTCCAGCCCTTGGCCGTTCCTCATGTCACCTGGGCTCATCATCCTCTGAGTTCCGGATGGGCCGGATGGGTCTGCTAGTCCTGTGCGAAGGAGGCTTTTGGCAGGTGGCATGGGTGGCAAATCTAGACATGTTCTGAGAGTGTGATTCTGAGATGACATTTGTCCTGCCATTTCTTTTATTTCTTGTTTTTGAGGGTGGGAGGGTGATAGAGCATAGCCTCGCAGGCGTTCACTGGCGCCTGAGCTCGGTGGCCGTGGAGTTTCAGAGCTCCACGAGGCCCCAGGCTGTCTCAGCCCCGCCCTCATCTCCAGGGCCTGGGGCTTTATCTCCAGGTCTCCTCTTTGCCTCTTTCGGGTCCCTTTGAACATTCTCCTCCTTCCTCCAGTAACCTTTTCCTAAATGTCCATCCTGTCTTTACAGTCCGTCTCTAACACTGCTCCCATTCACGCTGAGCCTTCCAGGCCGAGGGACAAGTCACCACCATCTGGGCCTGAGTTGGTCCTAGAAAGTGACAGGAGGTATTTACAGGTCCCGGCCAGGGCTGAGGCTGGGAATGCCAAGCAGAGTTCAGCCTTGAAGGTTGTTTACGCTCTTGCAGCTCTAGCAGAGAGCAGCTCTGTCTGCCCATGGCTCAAATTAAATTGCAGATGCCCCTGAGCTTGGTTAGGGACATAAACAACTGGTAAGCTGCAGACTTCAAGCGGAGCAAGCTCAGCAGGGGAGATGCCTGTGAAGGGCTGGCCAGCAGTGGGTTTTTCCAACTGATGTCTTTCCAGAAGACTTCCCTGACCTCTCGGAGTCCAGGGGTGGTGTCGTCTCCCATGGGCAGCACATCTCGGGGTGTGGCTGCTCCTGGGTTGCAAGGTGGTGAGCGAAGAGTAGAGGGGACACTCTCTCAGTCTTTCTTTCATTGAACTGTCTTGCTTAGGGAGGGGTTTAGGGAGAGGGTGGAGTGCTGAGTGTGTCCCACGAGGGACCCTGTGGCATTTAGTGTTTGCTTTGAGGCTGAGCCCATGGTCAGGATGCTGTGCAGAGGCGTGGCCCGCCTGGCCCGGCCACACTGGTGAGGGAGGAGGCAGCCACCTGTGCGCAGTGCCAGGCTTGCTCGTTGCTCACTTGGCATTTAGTCCATTCAATGACTCTGCTAACAGCTGTACTGTGGCAGGAGCTGACACAGACAATGGGAACGGGAAGTCCTGGCCCTCAAGGAGCTTGTAGTCAAGCTCGAGAAAAGGATAAATCCCATGTGGCACAGTGTCCATGAGCCCAAGGAGGTGGCAGAGGAGGACTTGCCAGGGGAGGCCTCCTGCAAGATGCAGCGCCTGAGCTGAGGTTTGACTAATGAACTGACTGAAGTCCAAAGTAGAAGAGTGAGTTTGTATTAATTAGGGCTCTCTAGGGGAGCAGAAATAATATAAAGTATATGCCATGTGTCTGGGCTCGTGGCGTGCTGCTGGTGCCATCCACATCCAGGGTGGGTCCTCCCCGTCAGCGGCTTGGCCTGCGTGTCAGTGAGGCACGGGCACAAGGGCACGGTCCTCACCCGCTGGGCAGTGCTGACTTGTCGAGTTGACTTATCACAGCCACAGGGGTGGCTACAGCCAGGGACACGGCACTTGGATTACGGATCGAGGGGTCGACAAGGTGCTGAGTGGGGCTGGAGTAGCGGTGTGTCTAGGGTGGAGAGCATGAGGAGCTGGGTGGGATGCCAGGCAGGGGCCAGAGTAGGAGGCTGCCAGCGGAGGGCTTGGAGTGAGAATCTGCTAAGTTAACTTTAAGAGTGTTATCCGAGAATAAGGAAAAGTTCCCCCAACTGCTTTTTGCCTTAAGTATGTCACTGCTGGTGCAAAGCAAGGCCTCGCAGAGGACGGTGCAGACTGGACCCTGTTGGAGAGATGAGTGGTTCCAGGAGGGATTTGGGCTGGTAGATAGTTTTTAAAATTGGTTCAACAGATATTTTAGAAACCTTAAATGAGAATATTTCCAGCTAGAGCTTAAATACCAGTCCTCTGCAGCAATTAATGTTCCTATTGCCTGTGTCCAGCTCTTCCATGTACATGTGTGACCCTTGGATTTAAGCAATGGTTTCCACTCTATCTGTTCCCTAGGATCACCTCAAGAACTTTTAAAGTACAGATACACATCTGGCTAATATTGAATTAATTGCTAATGACCAGCTTTTCTGCCATAAACAACTAGAAACCTGTGTATGTATATATGTATGTTAATATATATATAAATGTTAATATATATGTTAATATATAATAAATAATAATATATGTTGTACAATATATTAATATATTAACATATATTATATAACATATATTATATATTAACATATATATTAACATATATAATATATATTAACATATATAATATATATTAATATATATATTACTTTTAGACTTAGACAATAAGCTTTAACAGAACAAGTGTCACAAAGAACAAGTTTTATTCTACAGTATCTCTAAGATAGACAGAAAATAAAATAGCAAGATAGTCAACATAAACTCAATCAGATTGATATTTACATTAAATATACATGGCCTAGATATAAAAATTAAGAGTAGAAATAATCAGATGTACTAAAAATGCAGTACCTTAGTACTTGCTACAGTTAGAAATGTGCCTTAAATATAAAGACACAGAAATGTTAAAAGTGAAAGGATGAAAAATATAGATGTAAATACTAATTTTAAAAAGTTGTAGTGGTTCTAATTATACCAAACATAGCTCCAGGATAAGACCATTACTGGACATACAGATACGATTGATACTGATAAGAAGTCAGGTCAGTAAGTAGACATAGCAATCCTGAATACATTTGTACTTAGTTAACATGTCTTCAAAATTGATGGAACAAAACTTGACCAACTAGGAGAAATAGACAGTTGAGTTACATGTAGTGATTTCTGCTTCCTCAGTAACTGATATAACAGATGGACAGTCTGTGAGGGCACGAGAGACTAGAACAACATCGTGAGGAACTTGCCCACTGTTTACACTGTAAACTGCAATAAACTTGCAAAATGATGTTTTGTTAACAGAAATCAACAATATTCTAGCCCATAAAACAAGTTCTCATTGTTTTAAAGAAACGGGACTGCACAGCATATACCATCAGGTCACAGTGAAGTTGAACTAGAATTTCTTACCGGAAAGGCCTGTCCCGTGTCATCTGGTCTACTGCCCCCCACATTGACTCTGGATGTCACCTTGTTTGTCTGTTGCCGGTGAACCTAAGCCCAGACAGATCCTCGTGGCTTCTGAAGAGGTTTTAAAATAAGTGACATTTACTAGCTAAACATCTGTTAGTCACTGTAAAGTAGTTTGATGAGCCGGCTCATCCCACCTGACTGCTCCTGTGTGTTCTCTGACTGTCTCTTGTGTGAGACTTGCTGGAGGCAAACACCTGAGTTCTAGAGATAGCATTTTGCTGCTCTTAGAACTGGTGCCAGGAGAACAGAACCCACAGACTCACCTTGGCAAGGACCCCCTGAGGCTTGGTCTTAGTCTGAAGTATCATGCCAAGGACGAAGGGTACAGGGCTTCCACAGATGTTTGTAAGCAAGGGTGGAGAGGACAGCTGGATGGGTATGTATTTGAAAAGCTAATGTCACCATTCATTAAGTTAGTCACCAGACCGTTGTTTTTGCCAGTGGAAATCCCTTTCTGACACTCAGCATGTTAATGAATCATGTCTTGATTGCTTTTTGATCTAATCTTCTCTTGCGGATCTTCTGCATGCTCAGAGTAAGACAAAAGGTTTCATAGAAACCGCCTCAATGTTCGTGCTTCCTGGACGAGAGCCAGCGGAATCCCAGGCCCTGGACCTTCTTGATTGCCACCTTAACCGTGGCCTCCGCAATAAAGACAAAATATTCTCGTGTTTTATATCATGAAGCATTGAAGGGAAATGTGTAGCACTGTAACATTTTCCTAGACGGTGTTCTCTTTTAAAGATGTCCAGGGAAAGGCGCCCGCTGGCCTGGCCATGCAGCCTATTCCAGTATCTCCTACTCATCAAGGTTTCCTTTAATTCTCTTCCAGAACTTCTTCCAGGAATAGACTCACTGTTGTTTGCAGAGATTGCGCACGGCCTGCTGCCCGCCTCCCTCAGAACTCTGATTTAAGGCTTGGAGTAGCTGAGGGCATAGGGCGGGTTTGGCCATTTCCCAGGGGCACGTTTACCAGCGCGGGACTGTCCTGCAGCCGCGTACATGGCTCTTCACTTTCGCTCTGCGGTTGTCGTGCTCATTGATTTATGTCCACAGCAGTATTTCCGACTACCATTTTGTTTACTTGTCTCGACCAAAGTCAGAGGAGGGGCTGAACATGCTCAGGAGCCACACAGGCTAACGGGAATCTCTGTTTTGTATGGTGTGGCTTCAGAGCCTAAGAAATCAGACGCTGCTGCTGGAGTCAGGGCACAGGCTGTATGGCTTCCGTAAAATAAGAGTACTTCTTTTGATTTTTTACTTTTTGTTTTGCAACAATTTCAAACATAGACTATTTTAAAAATAATCTCTACTGCCAGCTCTCATATTCATCAGTTGTTCATATTTGTCATTATGAGTATAACAGGAAAATCTATTAGAATATATAAACATATGTACATGAACAGTAACATAAAAAATTACTATTGGGGGCTGGGGAGTTAGCTCAGTGGTTCCGGCGCCTGTCTTGCAAGCGCAAGGACCTGGGTTCGATCCCCAGTAACCACATACAATACGGGGTGTGGAGACACACCCAGCAGCAACCAGTACCACATATCACAATGCCGGGTGTGGTGGCTCACGCCTGTCATCCCAGCACTCAGGAGGCAGAGGCAGGAGGATTGCTGTGATGTGAGTTTGAGGCTGAGCTCAGGGCCAGCCTGAACCACAAAGAGAGACCCTGTCTCAAAAAAAAAAAAAATACTATTATTGTACTATTTAAGAGTATGTGACAGACATCATGGTTTTTGAGCCATAAACACTTCAGTGTGTAATTCCTGAAAACTGGGACTTTTTTCCTTGCAGGAAATTGGACATCGGTTCAGTGTCATTATTTTATAACCCATATTGAAATTTTAGCTGCTCCAAAAAGATTGTTAAAATTTCCTTTTTTCCTGATCCGAAATCCAACCTGGGATCACGTATTGCATTTAGTTGGTGTACCTGTGCAGTCTCTTAAGATCTTGAATCCTTTGTCTTTCATGACATTGATGTTTTTGAAGAATAAAGGTGCTTTTACAGGTGGGCTCCACCGCTTGGCTTTGTCTGGTGAGTGGGCTCAGACTTCTGTGTTAGTAGGTTTCCTACACAAGTCACTGGCGGCACCTTTCCACTGCAACATGGCAGGCGGCCGTCCTGCCCCCGTGTGGTCCCTTCTCCTGCTGTGAGCTCTGACCGCTGGGCTGTGGTGATTCCTCCCAGGTTCCTCTGCTGTGAGATTACTGCTTTTATTTGCAAATTATTCAGCCATTTTTGAGGAGAGTCTTTGAGACTCTATGTTAATAGTCTGCTCCTTACCAGATTTCCACATGTTACTTTTTGCGTCAAGAGTCTTCTTTTGATAACTATATCTATTGGGAAGCGTGTTGAAGGACAAGAGATCAGAGGAGCTGCTCATCACACACTGGTCTTGTATACTCAACTCTGAAGAAAGTAGACTCTTTAGATTACTGGATAGAAAGTAGAAGCAGGAGGTAAATTTACCATAAGAGACTGTGTTTCACATGCTATGGAAGGAGTTGAAGAGATTAAAAGTGGGTGAAAGGACTTTGACTAGAGGGAGGGAGCAAGCAAGATCTCAGAGCCAGGGAGCTCTGAGTTAACACTAGCGAAGCAGCGGAGGTTTCCATGACTAATCAGGCTGGTAACAGTCAGGTTTCATGTTTTTGATGTGAAGTCCTGGATCTAGAGAGATTCTCCAGAACCCCTCTGTTTCAGTTCTTTGCCTCTGCTCAGGACTCACTGGAAATATCAGATGGTCTGGACTTTCCTTGTTGATACTTTCTGAGGGAAGGTACTGCCATTCCTTAGCTCATGATGCAGAACTGGGTATTTGGGATCCAAAAAAGAAAAAGTGAGATGTGATTTCCACCTTTAGTAAAATTATTCTTTCTGAAAGAGATGCTTTAAATAACCCTGCCCCACCTGTCTCAAAATTTTATCAGCCTTTAAATATAAAGCCTGTCCCGCTGCTTTGTGACTTTGCTGGTTTGGAAGTGTTTGTCTTCTTTCTGGTTCTCTTGTGATACCTTCTTTGGTATTTAACATCCACAACCGTGTGTGGTTCATTACACTTTCATGTAGAATTTGTTTTAGCTCAACACGAGCATGTTCATGACTCTGCAAGTCCACTGATTATAAGATACACATTTATTTTATGTAGTGTTAAGAAAGAGAATGCTGCCAATTCCATTATGGCAGGCTGTCTCTTGTAGTGGCATTTCAATCTTAGAGGGGAAAAGATGTGAAAAAGCGCATATTTAAACTGATGAATTACAGTGTAAGTCTGTGAGACTAGGTGGAGAAGACTATAAGACTATCTTTTGGGTTAGTTTGTTCATTCATTCAACAGCTATTAAGTGTACATCAGTGTACTAGCTTCTGTGAGGAGCTGCAAAGAATCCCATTAGCACTTAGCTGAAATTAGAATTAAAAACTGGAATTGGATATCCTTGAGTTTAAATGCTAGTTCCACTGTTCTTGACTTTATGAAACTTATTTGACTTTATGAATCCTAATCTATAGAGTGGGGCTATCATGCTGCTGTTAAAGATCGGGATGATATCTGAAAATTATCTCATTTATTATCTGACACAGGCACTAGTCTTGGCAGACCAGGCATCAGATATCAGTGGATTTGTGGGTAGGCACACAGTTAATGAGCTTTCCAATCAGAGCGCATAACCGTGGCGCTCCCTCTGAGGGCCGCAGCGTGTCCCCTTGGTCTGTGGGCAGCTGCTCTGTCCCGTGTCCAGTGGAGATGGGGAGCAGCTGGGCACTATCCTGTGAGAGAGCTGAGGGAAGGGTGTGGTCACCTTACACAATCGTCTCGAGCACTTGACATTTGGGGCCCTTCCTTCTTGGCCCACGAGCCAGAGGCCTGCTGCCACCTAACTGCTGTTGCTTTCTTGGCTGTGAATGCTAATGACAGGGCTGGGTGCCGCTGCATTCAGGCCTGTGGACCAGCCACAGTGATTCCCCAGCGTGTTCCATGCTTGCTTCAAACCATACTATGCATGGCTGTTCTTTTGTTTTTTCTCTTTCCTTTTGAAATCTGTATGTGTTTTTCTGACATAAGTGGGTGGGGAGGTGGAATTAAATCCATATGTTAGTGATGCATGTCCTGAAATATTAAGGCCTTTTTGGGACGGAGGCTTTGTGTGTCCTCACAGCCCCTTTACAGATCCCGGCTCAGCCTCCTCCTCGCCTCGGTGCACGAGGCCGCCCCGCAAGGCCTGAGGATCCAGTTCTGTGGGGACCAGAAAGCCTGAGATCTTGAACTTCAGTTACAAAGACTTAAAATTTGATCTGTGAGGCGGCAGTGGCCGTGGGATGCTGACTGTCCAAGGTCAGAGGAGCGCCCTGGCGCACAGCCTTTCTGTATGGAGTCTTTCTGCTGAGAGGAGGCTTGTGTTGTGCAGAGGCCTGTGACAGAACCGGGCTGCTTCTGAAAGGCTTTGGTGATCTAAATTCCTGCAGTAGAGTCTGACAACGCATCCTTCCACAGCTCTGCTGGGGCCCTCTGTGCGTCCATCCGTGCCTGTCTTCAGTAGGAATGTCGCTGGGACAGCAGGACAGACAGGCCCTTGAAGTGGCTCCAGTCAGCCTGAGAGACAAGACACAACCAGGGGGGTTGTGAGAGACAGCAGAGTGTAGGTCAGAAGAGCTCAGGCCGTGGCGGCTGAAGACAGTGTTGGGCTGCTATGGCTACTGGACTTAGGATCGGTTGTTTGTCTGCAACTGTGACCTTCACTTTCTTTTCCAAAGGGAGATGGGAAGTTTGCGCATGCCAGGGTGTGGGAGGGCATTTCACGGAGTGTGAAGAGCACTGCGGTTTCTCCTCATTGATGGTCATCGTAAAGCAGACATCACAGTGGAGGAAGTCAATTCCAGAGTGCAACGGATGAGGTGTTCCCCAGCATGGACCATGGCTGGTGTGCGGTCTGAGCAAGGACTGATGGGTGGGGACATTTCCCCAGGGCGCAGGTTGGGGAAGGATCCTTGAAATCGATTCCTGTGGCCTCATCAGACTCACTACCTTAACCGCGGTGGGGATCGTCAGGGGTTGGGTTGGCAGGTGTCAGTTTTAACAGCTTTTGAAGCCACTTTTATGCTGAAGTGTTCAGTCTGCCTGTCTCTGTCCATCACTGTTGTTTACTGCGCACCACACCAGAGTCTGTGGAGGGTTCTGTGGATAGTCGGGTGAGCAGGGTTTCCAAGTTAAGGCCCACGCAGTCTGGAGGCAAATGAGTCCACTGCAGATGGACCAGAAGGACAAAACTCTTTTGAAACATTCATGGAGAAAAGATTTATGGTGCTCAGGATAATGCTTCTTAATATTTGGAAAAACAATTTGGAAATGTTTCCTCTTTGTTGTCCCATAAATTTTATAGTGACTCATATGAGCATATGTGACCTTTTGGGTTAGGATGAGACAATGAAGCTTGTTTCTGTTTTGTAGTTTGTTTTCCTGTGTGTATGTGTGCATACAATTATTCCTGTCCTCTTATCCATTAACAGTATTCCACTGGTAGCAGGAAGATGAAATTAGCAGTGGAGAGAACAAGCTTGGAGTTGGCAGAAGAGCAGGGCAGTGGTAGAGATCAAAGATTCTGGAAATAGATAGGCTTTGGTTGGAAATGCAGATGCGTAGCTGCCTGGTGTGTAACCTCTGGCGAGGGCTTAACTTCTCTGCGAAGTTATTTTTTAACTGCAGTCTGGTACAGTGCCTTCTAATTCGTAGGGCAGAGTTTAAACCATCTGTCTACACAACAAACAATGTAGGTGCTCAGTAAACACTCTGGTCCTCTTGTGTAATGGAGCTGGGCTGGGAGAAGGAAAGTCCTCGAGTTAGCTGCTGCGGCAGAACCGGCAGGGTCATTTTCGAGATGGGGCACGCACCTTGCATTTGAAAGAAAAACAGATTTCAGTTGAGATTCCATTTGGTCAAACCCGGAGCAGAGACCAAACCGTCCATGCTCACGGTGGGTGCAGCCTGTGTCTGGGTAAAGTGTGGACCCCTCCTGGGCGCGCAGGTTCTGACTCAGCCGTTGGAGGTTCCTTCCAGGCTGATACCAGCTGCTGTCTGCAAACCAGCACTGCGCGAGCTTTGAGTAGACCTCTTGCTCTCAGCAAGGCCTCCCTGCTCCGGCTGTCAGCGGAAGTGCAGGTGTGACTGTCACCTGCCCTGGTGCTGAACTCGCCTTCCCGTAATGGGTGGAGAGGAGCAACTGTTGTAAGAGGAAAAAGGTTTATTTTTTCCCCCCGCCCTTCCACACATGGATGAAGAGCAAAGTCAAAGTAGTTGCTCAGCGTCTTGTCACTGCCGTCTCAGCCTCTTCTCTCCTCTCGAGAGTGTGCACTGAGGAGGCTGTGTTAGCAGGGCACCTGAGCCGGCTGTGTGACAGCTGTCCGGGCGCTCACTGAGCGCGACGACCGGCTGGAGGGGCCCGAGGGTCTGGAGCTCCTCGGAGTCCTGAGCCCAGTGCCCCCTTCTCGAGTGTGCTGTAGGGAGCGGCGGGCTGCTCAGTGCTGATCTGTCTCTATGGTCAGAAAGAGAGCCTTCGGAGCCTTTATTTCCTGTCTGCCAAGGAGAGCGACTGTTTGAATCTTTGTGCTCCAAGGATTCTGAATTCTTCATTTTTTCTTAACCAGAGTAGAAATTATCCTGTGACCATGAAGGCGGTGCTGGGGATGAACAAGTGCTTCCCCTGTGCCAAGTGCCATTCCGAGTGCTTGAGACACATGTGGTGCAGTCTGGGGTCTGCTTGCTGGTGTGGCTGACCTGGGGCCCAGACACACTTCCTAGTGGGGATGCCTCTCCCCAGAGCTCCATGGGCTGGAGACCCAGCCTTCAGCACACAGACCTGTGGGGGCCGCTGAAGATCCTAACCTAGCCTTACAACATGCATCTGCATGAGCGGCGAATTTATAGCTTTCTTACCGTTTCTGTGATCTGCTATATCTTACCATGAATATTCCCTGGGTTTCCGGCTCTGTTCAAAGATCCCTGGTGGGTCGACCGAAGGCACCACCGAGGAATGGGAGAGAGCCCGAGCCCACCCTGCGGGGTGAGTGCCTGTGAGATGGGCGGGGCACGTGTCTCATCTCCGCTCAACTCGGACTTGGGGGTTCCTGCTTTTCACTCAGAGGCAGAAAATGTCTAATCATCTCATGTACGGATTGTTTAAAACAAATCAGAGCAGATGCCATCACTGTTTCTTCCTAACCAGTGAGTGGAGAATTTTGTTTCAGATGATCTTTGGGTTCCTTTCAATTGTTTGTGAAAATTTAAAATAGATGATAATGGTTCTTAAGCGTGGAGGCGCAAGTCTACTTCATCATTCGTCTACACTGTAAACCTACAAGATGCATGTTACGAGTGAAGCACAGATAGAAGTCAGGCCACCTCGAGCTGGAGCCCGAATTCGTCTTTGTGGGGTGTGAAGCCTTATGCAGAGCCCCCAGCTTCTCTCCCTAGGATTGGTGTTTTGTAAGGATTTAGTCATCTCCTAAATAAACGCTTATCATTTGGCTTCTATGTGCCAACCAGGACTCCAAGGACACCGTGGTAAATAGGGCAGGGAAGGTCTCTGCTCTCATGGGCTTGCTTTCTGACCATAGAGACAGATCAGCACAAGCTGAAGGCAGACTACTGGTAGAGTTAGGCTGAAGTCAGAGCCCGGGCCCCTTGGGCTGCAGTGATCACTGCAGGCTGCTCTGAGGAGGTGGGGGAGTGGTTGGTGGAGGTGGAAGTCAGTGTAAGGTCTGGGAAGAGTGTGGCAGGCAGCGGGCCCAGACCTGGCAAAGGCCCAGGGTGGGAGCAGACGTGGTGCTTGAGGAACACAAGGGGCCTTATGTGGTTGGCGGGTGTGAGCCAAAGAGGGGAGCAGGTCAGATAAGACTCCGAGTCACTAAAGCAATTTGCAGATTTATTCTTACGTGACAAAAAGTTGGAAAATCATCTTGGGCAAAGGAGTAATGAACGTGACAGAAGTGTGGAAGGGTTCCCCTGGCTGTTGGGCGGCGATGAGATTCTAGAGATAGATAGAAGCAGGGAGAACACGAACCTTTGCCATCTCCCAGGAGAGAGGACAGCAGTAGTTCCAGGGGCGAGCAGAGGGGATGGTGAGGTGTGGTGCGATTTGGTTATTTCCAGAGTTGAGTCTATAGGACTTGGGGCTGGATTAAAGTGGAATTTGATATCAAGAGTCAAAGATTTTTACTTCCACATTTTGTGGCTCTGTAAAGCCAAATATGGAAAACAGAAAAGCAGCCTAGTGCGGTAGGTGGCAGAAGAATCAGGAGTCCCTTTCTTCCAGTTAACATCGACAGCCTTAGCAGCCATGTGGGGAAATGTCAGGCAGGCTGTTAGGATCATGACAGTGGAAACCAAGAAGATGGAAAATATGAGTAACTTTGCTTTTCAGTGGTTACTGTCCCGTGAATAGGGCTTGAAAGACAAGTCACATACCTGGGAAATGAAGGTCCCAGCGACCTCAGGTCAGTACTGTTAATGTCCATCTTAATCTAACGTTAATTAGTGCTAGTCTTGTGGTGTCATCCTGGAAAGTACTCTGTCTGTGTCATGGGGTCAGGTCACAGGGAAGAGCAGGGTCTTTGGGTTCTTGGGAATGCAATCTGAATATCTGTTTTGCGATCCAAGTGTTTCAGCAGCGGGGACAAGGAAACTAAGTCTGCATTCTCTCCTCTTCTGAGTAGAGGGATAATTGCTAGTGTTGGGCTGCCGCACAGGCTTGAGGATTCTGCGCTGTGCCACACTTGCCTGGCAGAAGGCAAGTGGAGGCTGAGATCCAGACCACACCTGCTCTCCCGGCCTGAGCATTGCTCGTCAAGGCCTACATCTTCTCACAAGATTCTCTGAAGAGGATGCACATGGAGCCCTTAGCAGAGGCCTGAAGGGAGGTGGGCACTGGAGTGGTTATTTGATTTGGTCTTATTTTGTACCTGCCTCTTTTTCACCGTGGTGCGTGGCTCTCGGTAGCGGTGTGCCACTCTCTGCCGGCAGGTGGAGAGACCTATGGACAGGACCTGCCTCGAATAGGATGCGCATTCTGCCAGGGCTCTGGTTTCTTCTTGCTCACTTTTTCCTTTAACTTTGATCACCCTGACCTGTGCTCTGCACCTGTCTACGTGCACCTCCCTTCTCCGCTAGAGCCTGGGCTCAGTGTCTGGCCGCTCCAGCCCTGGAGCCTCCTGGTCTTCTGCAGTACAGCATGATGGTGCTGGCACAGCCCACGCAGACCTGCACTTGTCGGGGGAAAGCGATATTCTGCAGTGCAGCGTGTTGCAGGACTGTGGTGTTCGGCAGGCGGGGCATATTGAACATATTTTCAGCTTATATGTTTGCAATTTATAGTGGATTTATTGGGGTGTGACGTCATCATAAGTTGAGGATGACCCATTATTTTACTTCAAGATTTGTCTAGTTTTCTTTCATTCCCCAGCTTTTACTGTATATGCTTTGACAATGCATAGACATGCCTCATGATTATTACCTGACCTCATCATTATGTAACGTGCCTCTACTTCTGTAGTGTTATTTTTTGAAGTCTATTTTGTCCCTGCTTTCCTTTGATTGTGTGTGCATAGTGTACTTATATTCTAAGAAAGTTTTTATATTTAAACTGAGTTTCTTGTGAAAAGCATGTGCCTCAGTTTTAGATTCCTTGCCAGTCTTATATTCTCTGCCTTTTAATTGGAGTATTTATACCATTTACATTTAATATAATCATTAATGCATTTCTATTTTGAATCTACCTTGTTACTTACTGCTCATTGTCTACTTCTTCCATTGTTCATGTATTTTGTCATCTTTTGAATAGATTACTCTCTATGATTCCATTTTATCTCCAGTATTTGCCTATGAGTCACACACAGCTTTAAGTCGTTTTAGTGACTGCTGTAGGCTTTACAAAATCTGTCCTTGTTTCAAATATTATATCATTTCATATACAAGCCGAAAACCTAAAAGAGTATACTTTAACTTCCTTCCTTCTTTCTATATTTTATTTCTACATGTATTATACATCCAATAGTATATTGCTATTACATTTGCTCTAACCAGACTTTCTCAGGTTATTTTGCATTAATACTTCCCTCAGACACAACTTTTCCCTAATGTTCCTTTTATTGTCATGCAATTTAAATACCTTGTATATCTGTTTATGTACCTTTCAGAGGGCTATAAAAAGCGCAATATTAACTAAGAAGTGTTTTGGCTTTCAAAGAGCAATGTTAACTTCCTTGGGGGTGATATTCAGTTGCAAAAACATGATTCATATAGTGAATTAACTTTTAAAGGGATAAAAAATGTCTTTTTGTCATCCTTTAATATCTAGCACTCCCTATTTCTTTGTGTAGATTCAGATTATCCTAGGCTCACACTTCTTTTACCCAAGGAATTTTTAAAAACCAATTCTTGTAGTCCATGTTTCTTGGTAATGGATTCTTTTAGCTTTTACTTAATGAAATTAGTATTAAATTTGTGTTCATTTTAAAGGATAGTGTATGTATAGCATTCTAAATTATCAGTGTTTTCTTTTTTCCGTGCTTCTGGCTTGTATAGTTCCTACCCAGGAAGTAGCTAGATGTATCCCGCACTCAGCTTGCTTAAAGATTGTCTTTTCTCTCTGCTTTTCCTAAGTGTGACTGTGACATAGGGGGGGTGAGTAGGTTTTTTCTTCTGTTTCTGCCCATATTACTCTTGGGATCCCCTGAGCTCCATTGGTTTGTGTGTTCTTCTGTGACGACTGCCATTGCTTCATGCTCTATCACTTCTGGGAAATTCTTGGCCCTAAAATATTGAAATATTTCTGCTTTCCTCTTCCATTTATCTTTATGGGTGAATTGCATGTATGACAAATGCTTTGACACAGCTCTTGATTGCTAGACTATTTTCATTCTTTATAGTAGATTCAGTCTTTTATAGTACATTCTTCTTGAACGTGTTAATTGTAGCTATTTTAAATTTCTTATCTGGTAATTTTAACATGAAGGTGAATTTTGGTTTTGTTGATACCTTATCTCTTAACAATGGGATTTCATTTTTAAATGTGTCTCTTAGTGTTTTTACTGGATACAGACATTGTATGAACGGTCAGTGGAAACTGTGATAAACAGCATTTATGCCAGGAAATAACCACGTTTGTCCCATCGGGCTGTTAGTGAGGGAGCTGAGTCACCCAGTGGACGATGGCTGGGTTTGGATTCTGTCACTGCCAGCAGTGCGCCACGACTTCTGGTCCCGTACACGATGGCTACTACCACGCTGTGCGTTGCGCAGGCCCTGGCCTTCTGATAGTGCTCCTGTTAAGATTCAGTTTTCAGTGGTCCTCTCAGAGAGCTTGTGCCACAGAGTACTCTCTCCTGAGGTCCATGCTCATGCACGAGCAGACACTTAGCTTCCCTGGTCTGACTTCTGCAAGGGGCTGCGCTGGGGGGGTGATGGGAGGCCTGGCCGTGTCACTTGTCCTCAGACCTCGGCAGACTTGGTGCACCGGCAGCATTTCTGTTCTTCCCCTCATAGTGCCTTTTACTTGTTCTGTTTTATTTTTTATGTACCAGGAATTGAACCCAGGACTTTGTATTTGCCAGGCAGGTGCAGTACTGTTGAGCTAAATCTCTGGCCTTTGATTTGTGAGGATTCTTGGTGGGAGAGTTTCCTGCCCCTTCTCAGTAGTAAATGACTTGTAATTTGTAATTTTGAAGGATCTAGAGCCCAAGATAATTTAGAATTCCGGCTTCCATGAGGACAGTTGGCTCTAAACGCATCCACTGCTTCATCTGGCTTCAGAAGTAGTGGATCTTTGTTTAGATCTATGGCCGAGTCCCTTTCCTTAGTTGCTGACAACTGGATTTGAAGGAGGGATGGCCCTGCCTGGGATGTGAGTGAGCTTCCATGCTTGTGAACAGCTTTCTCTCTCTCCCTCTCTCTCTCTCTCTCTTGGTCTCCTCCCTGGTCTCTCTCAGCCTGCTTCGGAGCCCCTGGTAGAAGGTAGAAGTCTTGCATGTGTGCAGACTGCTTTGTCACACGAATTTGTGCTCCATCTTTCAGAATTTTTAAAAAATGAATATTCTTTTTATTATTTTGGTGATTTTTGTGTCTTACTAAGCTCTGTCAAATACAAACTCCTCACATGTCCTGTATTTTCTTGGATAGGTTATCATTTTAAGAAAAATTCGTTTCGTACAGTTGCTCTTAACTTCAGCTCATGGATGCAAGAAAAGCAATTAGATTATCTAGATTTTTCTTGTGACAGAATCGCACTGTCTTGCAATTGTCAAAGTCTTAAGTGGAAGCCAGCCCCTGAGAGTGGGTTAATTATCTATTCTGCTGTTCTTCTTACCTAGTGCTTCTTCGTCCCATTTTTCCTTGAGTTTTTTTTTACAGGATCTTGAGAGATGAAATATATTAGAGATCTATAATCAATATTATCTAAAGGGAAATTGCTTCTTAGGGACTTAGGTAATAATTTTCTGACTATAACCTGGGAATAAAAAGATGCAGATAGGTAAGTTGTCTTTTTAAAAGAAACCCCTTTATCTTATAAAATAATTCATTAACAGATGAAAATATTTTAAAGTGTAATAGAAATAAACAAGATCTCAACAAGATGGTGGAATAAACGGTGCTGGGCTCTAGCCTCTTCATGAAACACTGATTCAATAACTATCCATTAAAAATGTGTCGGGATTGCACAATGGTGCAGCAACTTGTGCAGCCCTCAGGCTGAACGCCTTGCCTTGAACAGGCGGACTCATGCCCTTCAGTGGTGGGTCACCCGCCTGTGCCCCTGGCAGAGGACTTCCCAGTTGTGGGCCTGGGAGCAGCCTCACTCATCTGTGAATCCAGGCATAGTTTGCTGTCTGTTGCCAGGTCCAGAGTAGCCTCCTCACTTATGGCTCTGGTGCCAATAAACTGATGTGTAGAAGCAACTCAGGTGTCCAAATGGACCCATGGACAAACAGAATGCAGTACAAGCATGCAACGACATGTTATTCAGCCTCGCAAGAGAAGAAAATTGTGCCATTTGTGATGGTATGGATGGGCCTCAAGGACATTGTGCTAGCTAAAATTAGCCAGGCATGGAGGACAGATACTGCATGATATTACCTTCATGAGAAATTAACAATTATCCAATGCAGAGAGCAGGAGCATGGTTACTATGGATTTCTAGGAGGGGTAAATGAGAAACTGTCAATCCGAGGATGGAAAGTTTTAGTCATGCAAGATGGACAAGCTCTTCAGTTCTGTTGTACAACAAAGAGCCTGTAACTAACAAGACTGTGTTATATAATTAAAATGTTGCCAAGAGGGAAGATCATATGTTATGTGCGCTTAATACGGATACAAAAATAACGTTAAAAAAAGAGAACTGGGCAGAGGGAGACCTGGAGGCGATGGATGTGTCCATGGCCTGAGTGGGGTGGCCTTCTTTTGGGGGCTCACTTTTCTCCAAACTCATCGGGTAGGAGAAGTTAAGTAGGTCCACCCCTTTGTACATCACTGGACCCCAGCTTGCTTTTCTGGAGGTTGAGTTCTTGGGCCCCCGTGAAAGAGTGATGCGTTATTCATGACTGGTGAAGATGCCAGCACTGAGCTTGTATTTTTAGTTTGCTCTTAGGCTGTGTTCCTGCCTCACCTGAACACAAGACAGGTGTGCATATGTGCTCCCCGTGCAGCGCGCCTCACTCCAGAGAACACCATTTGGTGGTTCTTCGTGCCGAGCCCCTCTCCTGCGTGTAGCTCCCATCCTCCTGTGAAGTGAGGAAAGGATGCATCTCCTCCCCCCTTTTAAGGCATGAGGCGAAATCGGGGAAGGATATAATGTTCTGAAGAGGTGTCTCATTTTTCTTTTTCAGAAAGTATTTTGGAGAAAAAATTGGACTGTACTTTGCCTGGCTGGGATTATACACATCATTCCTCATCCCGTCTTCTGTCATCGGGGTTGTCGTGTTTCTATATGGCTGTGCGACGATAGAGGAGGACATTCCCAGGTAGGTCAGGTGCAAGCCAAGGCCGACTCCCAGTGCATAAATATCTGGAGTTTGTACGAGTTTTCGTCCATCTCATCTGTCTCCTTTCAAAGTTCCCTTTTCTCCTCTTTTTTTTTTTTTTTTTTAATGTTTCTAGTACCTTTCTCAGTACAAAATGATTACACTCATCCTAGGGAGCAGGTACATGTGTCTAACACATCTTCATTCTTTTTGCCTCATCCTTCCTATTTGCAAAAGATCTGTCGCCTGGTTTTCTATTACCTATTATTTGGCTCTTAGAAATAGTTATGCTTTGGGGTTTTGTGTAAGAACCACATGGTATTTAAACCTTGTGTCATATTTCACTCCATATTACGGTGTTGAGGTGCATCCATTTTCCTACATGTGGCTCAGATTTACCCTCGTCTTCACAGGACGAGTGCTCTGTTGTGTACATATAACACTTCTGTTATCTGTTCATCTGTTGCTGGACAACACACACCTTCCCCCTGAGACAGGTTTGGGAGCCGCAGAGTCGAGATGTAGCTCACAGTCGTGCTGGGTGTGCTCCGCTTCCCCTCTCCGGGGGGCTTTTCCCAGGCCAGAGTGTGAGGTCGGCAGGTGATGAAATCTCTTACAAAAAAGTCGTGCCAAACAAGTGACTTCTCCCCTTCCTTCCTGACTTTTTTCTTTGCAATTTAAATTTTTTATTCTGTAAACGCCAAGGTAGGGTATAGAGAATGGCTTTGTGCAGCAATCGCATGTCAGTGTGGTCAGGCGGTGTCACGTTAAAATGCTGTGAGAACAGGTGGCCCTGAACCCGAGGAGGCGCAGTCTGTGGCGGGGGAAGCAGAAGCTATAGAAAGGGGTCGGGCTCTTGGCACCTCACGGGGCGGAACGAAGGTCAGCCCTTCTGGGAGAAGGAGCCTTTAATGAAAGCACGCCCTTAGATCCGGCATCCTTTTGTACAGATGGCATTACATGTTAGCTGTGCGATGGCATGCTTCACTCCCTGAGTCGGAGTTTCCTGGCTACGAACTGGGAATCATAATGTCTGCCTTCTGGTGTCCCAGGGCTGGAGGAGGCAGGGTCTGGCACATAGCTGAGGCCTAATAAACAATTGCTCAGTGGATCAAAGTGTATAGGAAGAGTACAAGGGGCAAAGAATGCTCAACTGATATTTAGAATTGAAACCTTTTGCTATCTTTGGAATTGTCCTCACTAATGGATGGATGGTTGGTGTGTTTTAATACTCTTTTGGTTGCCAGGGATAGAAATAGAATTTTAACTGCGTGGAGCAGAGAAGAAGAACTTGTTTCAAGGGTTTCCCAGGGTGCCAGTGCAGGGGCGTGGTCAGCCGAAGGTAAAGCTGGTCTTTACCTTTCCTCTGGTCTCCGGTTCTCCAGTTTTTATTGGTTTCACTGCAGATCTTCTCTGTTTGGATACTGAGCCCTGTGGCTGGGAGCTCGTGCATGGGATGTCCTAGAGTTTTCAACTCAGCTGGTCTCAAGGAGAAATGTCCTATGAGCTCAGCTTGACATGGATGGATGTCCCGGCCCAGTGAGCATGGCAGAGGAGCATGGTACTCCTCCAGTGACCAGTTGGATGAGGGTATTGGAAAGACGGGTGTCCCAGTGGGTGGAGGAGGGTAGTGATGCCACAGCGGCTCTCCTGAAGAAAAGGCCAAGGAAAAGGTGTCTATCAGTGGGCAGGAGCCAGGTGGCTCTTCTTGCCAAATTCACTCTACAGAAATGTTGTTGCAATCATACAGGCCAGAGAAGACCCTGTCAGGACGTAGAATAAAGCTTAGCACCTCGGTGTAAGAGATGAGGGCTTGGGTGTCTCGGTGCATCCCAGGACGTCAGTACTCCTGGTCATGTGATCTGGATCGGGGACTCTGGACCCTTGGCAGAAGGGGTTGGTCACTAGGGTTCTGCCCTTTCTATGAGGGGAGATAATACTTACCAAATGCCCGTCTCGTGCTCAGCGTGGTGCTAGCTGGTTTTCATGTGCTGGTTTCTCTGAGGCTGCAGGAGATGAGTAGTGTTAAACTCTGCAGGATAAGTATCATTACCTCCACTGAGAGAGAGGACTCACTGCCATGTCTGACATCTCAGCCTGACCAGTGGTCGCTGCTGGGAATTTCTTATGCAAGTTATTTTTTTAAAAAAAGAGCTCTGCTTTAACATATCCGTCACAAGTCCAAGTTTTATGGGCCTGATGGAAACCCACAAAGTGTCACTTCTCATCGGCAGAGGACTGTCCTCCACATCCCAGCATGGAGCCCGAAGCATCGTGGTCTGCCAGGCTGTGCACTCTGCCAGGCTCTGCGCCTCCACCACTCCCGGGTGTCACTGAAAGCTTGTTTTATTTAGGGATAGTTTTAGGGTTTGTTAATTTTGTCATTAAGTCCAGAATTGACTCTCTGTGGATCACTTTAAGATTTTTTTTCATTTTGAAAAAATGGTAGATTCACAGGAACTTGCACAATATAGAAGGGCTCCGCGTCTCTCATCCAGTGTGTATCTTACATGACCACAGTTGGTCTCAAAACCAGAAGGATTTCAGTGATTACGTGAAGCATTACTCGGTACCATGTCTTCCCCGGTGGCTGTGTTAAGAGAGACAGATGCACAAGCTTCTGTGTGTGCAGGATGCACCTATAGAACTTTAGTTTCAAGGGGTGGGTTCATGTGTTAAGCACTTACTTACGTGGGCAGGGAGCCCTGCCACATTTTTAAAACACTGATTAATCTAAACCATATTGGGGAAAATGTTGGCTATTGTAGGTTTGAGACCTTAATACCACATGTTTTGTCTGCATTTCCTGAATAATTCCCCCTCTATGCCACCCTGAAGCTGTGCCTCATCCAACTTGTGAGCTGTGGTTTACTCTTGGGAACCTCACTTGCTGCTGGGCCTGGTGCCATGTACCTGTCATCCCAACACTGTTGGAGGCTGAGGCAGGAGGATTGCAAGTTTGTGCAGCCCAAGCAGTTTAGAAACTTAGACCCTGTCTCATGATAAAACATGAAAAAGAATTAGAGATGTAGCTCAGTGCAGCAGCCCTGGGTAGAGCCCTACTTGCTTGGGGGTTAAACTACTGGTCAACCTTCCTAAGTTTTCTAGAGGGGATAAATGAAGAACAATATACCCTTCAATGTATAGCCACAGTTATATCTCACTAGAAATATGGTATTTTACTACAGCCAGTGAGTACTCAGATGTGACTTCGGGGGTCCTAGAGGTAGCCTCTCCTAGAATGCAAGAACCGTTTTGTATCACTCTGGGACGGGGTTTCTCCAGGACACTGTCAAAGTTGCTCACCCCCCCCCCTCCATCGTACTCATCTGACTTCACGTTAAAGGGCGTCCCGGAGAACTGAGGCTCATGGCCGCCCTGTCGTGGAGGTGACCGATAGACTTCTGCACTCTGACATAAAAACACAGTGATTTACCCAGCCTGCAGGTCTCGAAGGCCTTTGTTCCGGGTTGTTTGCTAGTAATTCTTCATGCCTGACTTTTTGCCCTGACTGAACTTATTCATTAAGGCCGGGATTGCATAGGATTTTCTCTCACCCCAGTTCATGCTTTAGAACAAAATAAACAAACATAAAAGTAATGCTGAACAACTGAAGTCCCTCCCACAGACGCTGGAAGGGCAGAACTGAGAGACTCGCACGTCCTCAGACTTGGCACATGGCAGGACGTGCGGGATTTCCAGCAGTCTGTCTGTTCTGGAGGGGGCTGTCCCCGGCAGCACTCCTCAACCTTGTCCGAAGCAGACGACTGAAACCCAGCCATGCTCTCTAATTGGCGGCAAGAACGTGCCTGGGGGGAAACTGCACGGCCGAATCTCTACTGACGTATCGCCGTTAGTATTTCCAGTGGGAATGAGTCGCTTCTACCGCCATTTGCCAGTGGAGAGCTTAGCAGTCCGTCAGTGGAGGAACTCAGGGTCTGTCTGTCCCAGAGTTTCTCTTCTCTCACACGGAAGACCTCCTGCTGCAGGGATTCGATAGCTCATTAGAAACAGGAGCCTGGAAGCTGGGGCTTGACAGAAAGTGAGAGCTCTCGGTGAACCTCCCATCTCCACTGCTTCCGGAGGGGAAAGTGGACTCTGGCTGTCTAGGCTTCGCAGGTCACGGGCTCCGGTTGGCCTCCCTTCCCTAGCATTGGCCTCTCACTTGACACCACGCCCGGCAGCGCCCTCTGCTGCCCGGCGCTGCACGAGACCCAGCTGTGGCTCTGGGTACAGGAGACCCGCCTCCTTCTCAGCCTTGAGGCTCCAACTGCTTTGAGAGCACCTTGTGCCTTGTTTCTGTTTCCGTGAAATCTGGAGTTCTCTGCTTTCCTGCCGAATGTGCCTACTTCTGTAGGGAAAGTTTGTACAGCACCGCGATGAGTTCGTCATTTCCTACACAGGGTATGTGAGGTGGAGGGGAACTGGGGAAGCCAGTCAGGGCAAGGCTACTACGCAGACATTTGTAGGAGCTGAAGTTTGTTAGATTTAGCAAATCACCTAATGTGTGAATGGCATTTCAAATGTACCCATGAGCCAATCCAATAGAAATGTACATGGAATAGATTAGAATATAGACAATTGGAATTGATTTGGCTCATGTTCCCCGTCCAAACTCAGAACATCTAGACCTTGGAAGGACTTACCCCGTTCGTTCTACTTTCTCTCATCCCACTTCAGGGTTATCAAGATTCTTATCAGGTCGAGGTTAGGAATGTCCACGCAACCCACGGCCACACTGCTGTTCGCAGACAAGCCCCTGCGGGGTTCCTCTCGGGGGCCGGTGCAGCCGCCACCCACTCTCGCTGCTCCTGTTGTGACCAGTGTCACGTGTGTGAGACAGCCCACGAGCAGGGCTTGAGGAGACGGCTGGCGCTCGAAGACTGGAGCGTGAACGCCCACGGTGGTGATGTAGTCACGTGTGCTCCTGCTTCCCGCCGGTCTCACAGGGAGACACTTTGAAGGGACGTTCACACATTCTTAGACAGGTGGCCACTGACTTATTGGGACACATCTAGTGACAGGTAGCTCACACTTCAGTTCATGGTCCGTTCATCTTTAACTGTCTCAAGGTGAGGGGCCCAAACCCAGCCTCTCTGGCATACCTTATTTATGGAGCTGATAACTCAGCCATGTAATTGGAAATAGGAGGTGTTGGCATGATTTTCCTCGAGGGGCCCCGCTTGCGTTCCCCTGACCTGGCTGCCTCTGTGCACTTCAGCAAAGAGATGTGCGACCAGCAGAATGCCTTCACCATGTGTCCCCTGTGCGACAAGTCCTGTGACTACTGGAACCTCAGCTCGGCCTGCGGGACCGCGCGCGCCAGCCACCTGTTTGACAACCCTGCCACTGTCTTCTTCTCCATCTTCATGGCTCTGTGGGGTAAGTGGCCACTGAGGCATTGATTACAGGGGCTGCTGTGATGTGGGCGTGGGCCGGGCTCTGAAGCTCACAGCCTCCCTTTGATTTGCTTCAGTATGTCTTTGTATACCAAGAAGTGTTTTTAGGACAATGCCTTTATCTTCTCAATTCTATGTGTGACTAGAATCAGGACTATTCTTTGTGGCCTCCTCTGTCGTCTCCTACATGTGGTGCTACTAACCCCATGCTGACTTCACAGATGAGTATTCAGGATGTGAACCGGCGCGTGTTCTGAAAATCCCTCCCACACTCATAAGGCCCCGCACTCAATTTGCTTTTCATGTGAAATCACAGACGTGCTGCACTGTAAGAGCCAGGGTGGTAGCATGGCCACCTGGGTCAGAGAGCGAGCTGGTGGTACGAGGGGCTGCACTTGGCCTCAGTCTAGGTTCAGTGCAGTTCTTGGACACGGAGTGTAGATGGCACAGCAAGGGTCCTCTGGGCCACAGCCCATGGCAATCTGGGGCCTCCGCGGCGGAGAGCAGCAGGTGAGTAGGCTGCACTTGCAGCCCCCCCATTGCTCTGCATCCTGTAAGATCAGGGGTGACATTAGGTTCTTGGAGGAGCACCAGGCCGACTGTGAGTGGCACATTTAAGGGTTCTCTGTTCCACGCTTCTTATGAGAACCTAATCCTGAAACCGACTCCTGCTCTTGCCCCTGATCCACAGAAAAGCTGTCTGTCTTCCACAGAAGCCACCTGTGGTGCCAGAAAGGCTGGCACAGCTGCTGTGGGAGGTCATGCCAGAGTGGTATTTTCAGGATCTCACCAAAGGGATTTAACAAGGAAAGAACAAATGGTCCCTTCACTTTTCCTCCTTCCCACCCCAGCCCAGAGCCATAGTTATCGGGCCAAAAAGACTTACTGTCTCTCTCCAAATCCAGGGTAACCTGGAACAACCCCACTTGTTCTAAAGCATTGCAGCCATATGTGTTACGGAGAAGTCTCCGTCCATTTGAGCAGCCACCTGCTTCTCCTCGCTGTGGGTTGTGCACACCCTCGGCATTTCCATTGGATCACAGGCCAGCGGGACAGGACCCCACTGCAGAAGTGGCTTGATTTATCACTGAGACTTTGGGACCTGGGAGACCTGCCAGGATAGGGTCCTGAGTCCCATAGCCCTGAGAGTGTGAGCGGGAGCACCAGCTTCTTCCATTTCCTGTGTGTCTTCCGTGGGGACCGCCCTTTGGGTAGAGGCAGAACCGGACTGCAAAGATTGTCCTAGTGTGTTGGCCACCGAGGAAGACCTGCAGGGGGCACTATAGTTCTCAGGGAAAGCAGCTGCTCCCAGAGCACTGGGGCCAGCCCGGCCCCTTTAAGCCGGGAGCAACAAAGAAGAAGAAATGGAGAGCCCTGGAACTGTGGGGAGGATGGGTCAGTAGGACGGACCAAGATGAGGCTTGCCATTTGGAAAGTCACGGGCATCTCCGTGTCTCCTCACCGAGGGGGGCATCTTGTAATTAGTCTGAGGTCCACCTTGAGCTGAGTGGGAACCTGGATACACATCGGTTTTTTGATGTATCATGACCTTAATTCCTTTGAAATGGCCTTGTAGACACACACCACTGATAGCTGAACCTCAGTGATGTTAGCTGTGGTTCCTCAAGGGCGTTCCTGGGCACGTAATCGTTGAACAGAAACACGGTTTTCTCTGCATTTTGCAGTTTCAAGCCCCAACAACTGCCTCTTGTCTGTCCTCACTAGCTGTGAAGGGCAGATTCTCCCTCCCTCCCGAGACCCCCAGTCTTTAGGCCCCACCCTGGAAGAGCACAAAGGGACGGAACTGTACCAGAGCTTCCTGGCAAAGGGCAGGCTTTTTTTTCTCTTTAACAGCCTTGCTGTGTTTTAGGTGATTATTTGGTTACAGCAGCCAAGAGCCTCAGGCGTGATCGCCTACAAATTGTAATTAAAAATTATAGTAATACCTCTCATTACCGTGATTATTATGATTAGTGGTGCGTGCTTGGTGGGTCTGCACCAAAGCCCAGCTGCCAGGAGGCTTCTAGGAAGTGGTTCTGTGCAGACTCAGGCCCTGGGTGGTGGTGAGAAAGGGCCTCATGGGGACACTGGGGGTCAGGGGCTCGTCAGTAGGACTTGAGGCAGCGAGTCTTCAGGCCTGGCCTTGCCAGAGGTCTGGCTTTAAATGCCAAGAGAAGGTGGGAGACGGAAGAGGGAGGTGAAGAGATGCTTCCTGTGTTCTGAGTAGAGGGGATGCGCGCTGAGGGCGTCGGGCCCACGCTCTGTGTGTCCAGTTCTGCTCCCTGGCAGCTGTGATCCCACAGCAAGTAAGCGTTGCCCAGCCCGGTGCCACTGACGTCAGTGCTCTCACCGTGCACCTTACCTGGTGTGTTGTTTTGCCTCTGAGGTCCTCGGCCTCACCTGGAGGTTGGCCAACCTGAGGCCGGCGCTGTTCCCCCTCCAACAAGGAACAGAGTCGTGCACAGAGCGGCTGGTGTAGTGCATGCACATAAGAGCAGCCCTGCTTTCCCCTGTGGTGGAGCTGCTTGGCCCTCGTGACTCCTCTGTCCCCGTCTGTGTCACAGAGCGGCTTCCTTCCTCCTGGCAGACCCAAGTTGCTCAGACTCAGCCCTGCTCTGTCCTCACCCTCTTCATGCACTGTGAGGAGCAGTAGACAAGAGCAGGGCTCGCGGGGACTGTGCTCAGAGCCTGTGACAGTCACCATTGGTGCCAGGAGGTCAGGACATACCAGGAACACCGCACATGTCAGTGCACGGGAGGCAGCTTTAGGACACTGCCTGTTCAACTGAGGGGCGATTTTGCTTTGCTATATGCAGGCGTCTGGGAGTCTGGACACAGTCCTGCCACGACTGCAGACTGGAAAGGGCAGCAGTGTCAGGTGTGTAGGTGGACAGGCACCCCTGGCCCCCACCAGGTGTGCAGCTGGAGGAATAGCCACAGGGACGTCGCTGCCCCGTCCAGGTGCTGTGACTGTGAGCAGAATGAAGAAGAGGGGACTGGGGCTGGGTCAGGAGGGGGCAGGGGATGGGGGGCAGCAGAGGAGGGGGTGGGAATGTGTACACTGTGGTGGCAGGAAGGACAGTGGGACAGGCCCCGCAGCAGTTGGTGGAGGTGGGCGTTGGGAGAGATTCAGATGAGGGCCCGGCTGGGCGTCGGTGGCCCCTGCACATCCAGACCTGAACCTTTCGGCGGGGAGCGTCGGCCCTGTCTCTGCGCTCACCTCTTTCACGGCCCCAGATGCCCCTCTTCTGCCTGCAGCTGCTTTTCACCTGTGCTGTTCTTACAGCTCCAATCACTTCTACCTTGCACTGCAGTTATTCAGTCCTTCCTCGTAGATTGCAGATGTAGAGCGCAAGCGTAGAGTGTAGAGCGCAAAATCTACATCAGATTCATCTAACCCTCCTCACAACAGCCAGAACTACACTGCACAGAGGCCTTGATCAGGTTAATATTTTTGCAGGATTAGAAACTCACTCAGGCTCACTCGAAGCACAAGAGATTTATTGTAGGAGAGCAAGAGGCAAGCTCTCGGACGTAGGAAGTGAGATGTAGCCAGGCCTCCTGGGAACCGGCACTGGGAAGCTATCAGAAACCGCAGCCTTCGCTCCATCTCTTGGGTGCCGTGCGGTTCCCTTCGCTGCTTCTCCTGTGCCTTTTAGCTTCCACTTCCTAGAGACACTGACTGGTCCATCGGCAGGATGGGCAGGTGCTCCGTCCCGGGCTGACAGCTGTGGCCCCAGTGGGTCCCAGTCTTCCCTACAGCATGTTGGACTGGCCCTTGGGGGTAGTGTGGGAGGTGGGGATGGACAGGGTACAGCTGTGCTGTGTCCAACAGACATTTTCTAACTAGAAGAAGGCACAAGCTCTACCAAGATTTTATACCAGCTGCGTGCGGAACAGGTTGGGGTCAGGCAGAGCTGCTGGGAGACTGCTGTGTGGTCTGGGAATGAGATGGTCAAAGGCACAGGAAAGGAAGTGGGGCTGGGACAGAAACTGGCGGGGAAATGAGGCCTGCTCACCAGAGAGCAGTGAGACAGACCCTTCCAGCAGTCAGAAGGAACTGCAGACGTTCCTATCTGGCTCCCTTCATCGTACCCTCTGCCCTGTCTCTTGGGCTCACCTTTGTCTCGTAGTGTAGAAGTGGGCTAAGGTGTGCGAGTGTCCCGTCGACACAGGACATGATCCGCAAAGGGCCACGTGTGCAGGGAGCGTCCATCCATCGTGGGCTTAGTCACATGGCGGTGGCTGGTTTGCGTAAGCGCACTCTGATTACACAGTGATACATTTCTTGGTGTCGCCTCACTGTTGAGTGACACTCAACTATGTCTCTCATGGCTTCCAAGGATGGGGAATGTTTTAAGCAGCTCCAGCTACAAGTAGGAGACAGAGGCTAAATGCTTTATAGACAGCTCCTAAAATCAAAATCTAGTGTGTACCCCAGCGCCACTGTTGAACCCAAATGCCACTCGGAATCGTCAAAGCTGAATAAATCTTCTTTTCTCCTTTAGCCACCATGTTTCTGGAAAACTGGAAAAGATTACAGATGCGACTGGGCTACTTCTGGGACCTGACCGGTATAGAAGAGGAAGAAGTAAGTTCTCCTGCATGACCTCTGGCCCTTGCTTTGCTTTGACCCTGGGAATGGACTGTCTCATCTGCCTGTCACTGGCTGGGTGGCATCATGGCTGCTTTGGCAACTCGTGTTCAAATGCTCCCTCTTCCCTGGAACCTTAAGATGCGGGGCCGAAGGGTGGACAGGTACCCTGGGACTCTACTCTGGGTACAGTGTGACCATAAGAGGCAAGAGGTCACCTGGGGAGCCTGGGGCACCTGTGCCAGAACAGGGCATGCCAGAGTGTGTCAGTCCAGGGAGGACCGTGGAGTGCCAGCTGCACGGGGCTTTGCTGCCCGGGGAAGGAAAAGGACCACTAATCCACAAGGTCCAGTCCCACGTGTTGTGTTTGAAGTTGGAAGTAGATTCTTCTGGAATCTAGTAGTCTGTACAGATGATATTTAAAGTATGTAAACAAATCAGGTGTTGCTCACAGTTCTTGCGCGCATTAGAGACCTGTCTTGATTCTGGTGAGTTGCCAGTGGCCAGTGTGGCAGCAGCTCACGGCTATCTGTCCTCCATGATCTCCTCACCCCAGAGCACAGCCCAGATCAGCGCCCATGCCCTCCTCCTCCACCTTCAAGCTCACTGCTTCCTCTGTGCTGACCATTACAACTTTCCAAAGCTGCTGATACCCCGTGCAGCGGGGACTGGAGAGAGTGTGTGGGTGCTGGCGCAGTTCCTGCTGCTGTGGGAACGAGGCTGCGGCTCTGGGCCCATCTGGAAGGGCTGGGGGCGCTCGTGGGCTGAGCCCTCACTTGCAGTGGCCCATGGCGGTGGCTGGTGGGACAGCAGCCTCCTCCTCACTTGGCTGTGGTTGGTCATTGACAAGCTTCGCCTTGGAGCTGGGGCCTTGGGCTTGGTGGCCTCGATGTTTGGTAGACAAGCAGCTGAAGCCCCCATAGTAGCCTCATTTTCAAGCTCAAGTCTGGCGAGTTGTCACTGCTTCCCTTCGATGCTGTCAGTAGTCAGCTGGTCTGATGAGGAGAGAAATGGTGGGAGCTGCGTGGAGTGGAGTAGAATCTACCAGGCGGGGTGTGCTGCCTGGATGTGTAAGGAAGAGGTAGAATCAGGGCTTTTCGCACAGCAGTGGGCTGTGCGTTGTGCAGCCCGTCCTGCCGTCCTCCAGCAGTTCTGACCGCAGTCATCCTGAGTGTAGAGCACAGACCTGGAGTGTGCGCTGTCCCGTTGGTGGTGCGGTGGGAGAAGCTGTGGGCTCTGCACTCAGACAGACAAATGGGGGCAGAGGTGGAGACTGGTAAAGGCAGTCGTGTTTCTGGTAGGTAGATATAGATATTTTTGTATATTGTGCATACATGAACACTTATCTACCTCTGTCTACCTATGTGTCTATCTGGCATAGGGAAAGCAAGAGAGAGAAGAGAGAGAGACAGAGGAGAGACACACAGAGAAGATGAATAATGGTGGTAGAGATGGGGTGGGAGCAGTTCTTACTCTTCCGGGGTCCTAATGCCAGAGGCTGGGATGTCTCCAAAGGAGAACAGAAATCCTGACACTTAATTCTCTGTGGGCCAGAGCCAAGCTAAGCGTGTCTGTGCAGTACAGCTGAGCCAGCGGGCATCTTTCTGTTTGAGAGGAAGAGCAGCACAGTCAGACTCGATGCCTTCGATGCCCCTGTTACGGGCCCTGGTAGGAGCAGCATTGCAGCCCGTTTTCCTTTCTGTGGTCAGGTCTCCTGTTTTTCTGTTTAACCCGGTAAGCTGTGAGAAATTCCTGGCAGGGACGGGACTGAGACCCGTGTGCAGAGGGCCTGGCCACGCCTGGGTCTGCTCATGGCCCAAGCACATGTCCCCGATGGGCTCTGTGCATGAAGTTCTTGTGAAGCTGGATGCCCTGTAACAGGGTGGTGCGTGTCCCCCCGGCCCCCGCCCCCTTGACGCAGCCCAGAGCCACACAGGCGAGAGGAAAGGAGCTGTGCTCATCTCTCCTTGAACTCATTTCTGTGAATATCAAACGCCTCTTAGGGGTCAGTTTGGTTTTGAACGTGGGTGTTCAGTACCTGCTCTGCACCCAGGCTCTCTCTCTATGCAGAACGGGACTTGCTCGTACTGTGATCTCAAGAGGGTCACAGTTCACAGGTACTTGTCTGATCTGTAAATATCTGGGCTGAGATTCCCTTCTGGCCAGTGTAGGAAGTGGTAGGTCTTTGTTTGAAGAGTAGTTGGGTTTTCGAGGGCAGCCAAGGCGGAAGGTGCATCCGCCGGAGGCCTTGATCTGGGAAAGCCTGGGATGTAGACCAGAAACAGCCGATGGCCAGAAAGCCCTGCTGGTCGCTGCGGGAGACACAGCAGGATCCACAGGGACAGAGAAACGAGGTTTTCTGGTGCGGGTCGTGTGGTCCTGCTCCTTGCATGTCTCAGAAGCCTCAGGACGCACAAAGCCAAGGCTAGGTGAGGCCCAGTGGGGGGCACGAACAGGGGCCTGGGAGGTGCTGTTCAGGAAGTACTGAAGTGTGTGTTGAAGAAGGGCCAGCTTAGGCGCTCTGGGATGTTGGGGTGAGGGGGCAGGTGTCCTGCGAGGCCACAACTAGTGACCTTTTCTTCAGTCTCAGGGGTCCCCAAGTCCAGCTGCCTGTAACCCCACGACATCACTTTCCCGAGGTCTTGGCCAGGAGGCAGCTGTAGGTGCTACTGCACATGCAGACAAAGCCCTCCTGCCCTCCTCCCAGCTGGAGCCAGCGGTACCGCCTTGATGGGTGGAACAGGGCGTGACTTAAGTCCTGCTGGTAAACGGGAATGGTGACGAAGAGACGAGATGGTCAGGGAGGTGAGCAGCCTGAGCCCAGAGCCGCTCTTCTGGGCCAGTATGGACACTGGCCCTTGGGGACACCACCGAACATGCCCTCGGACCCTGTGTATCCCTTGTGTGAGGGGCTGGCAAGTCCCTCCCAGCTGTTTGCTCCAAAGTGGTGTACTTAGCCTGATCGGCCTCTCTTGTCTGTCCCTGGCACTTCACATGCAGACGTGCCGCCTGTTAGTCCCTCTCCCGCCACTCACCTGGCACGTAAGCTTCTGCTCGCACAGGAATCAAAGCCTCCTCCCTCTCTGACCTGGCCTGTCGTCTGCCTCATCGAGGCTTCCACCACACAGGCCCCCGTTCCACCCCGACCCTGTCCCCGTGGAGCTGTCCCTTGGGGGCTTTTCAGTCTCAGCGCAGTATCACCCCGCACCGGCCTCCCCGGCTCCCAGGCCGCTCTGCTTCTTCTGTTGTTCTCGTCCTGTGTGCTGGTCCCTCCTGTGTCCTGCTGACTTCCTGCCCTCCCTCCTCTTCCCTGGGGGGCCTGCTGTGGGACCAGTGCTCAGCCTCAGTGCCTGGAAGGGAGCTCAGAGCCAGCAGGTGCTTGCTAACTCTTTGCTAAAGGGACTCGTTGGCTGGACCTCTGGCTTCACCTTCAGGTCAGCTGGCTCCAGTTGGCCTGGGTTCTTCCTCCCGAGGACACTTCTGGATAGAAATATTTGGAATAATTGGGCATGAGATCGGAGGACTTCAGGTCGGTGTGCTGGAGCACCCCTCTTGGCACTGGATTCTATGTTGCCAGGAGTTCCTTTGTCTTGCCTTTTTAAAAAATTGAAATAGCGTCTTGCTAAATGGTTAAATTGTCCAGGCTGAGCTCAAAGTTGCCTCCTGCACCAGCTTCCCAGAGTCCTGGGGTTAACAAGCTTGCATTAGGCAACATTTGGAAGATTCTGTAACTTCACCAGACCTGCAACTTAGTCCTGCTTTGAGTTTCTAACTCCTGTCTGTGTGCCATGCAGAAAGCTGGTTTGTTCCCAATAGGCATTTGAACCAAGGCCCTGTGTGGGGGAAGGTGAGCCCCAGCCATGGCCAAGGGATACAAGGAGATGCCAGCGTGCGATGGCAAAGCATGTCAGAGACAATCAGGAGCAGTCTGTGAGGCTGCGGGGCCTTCCTGAACCCTCTCAGGCTAGGAGCGGACAGAAGCTCCTTGGGCTGGAAGAGGTGTAGAACCGGTGTTATCACACCAGCAGACCCTGCTGTGGTTTTTCATTACAGTCTTCTATTGGAACAGTGTGGAAAAATGTAATCAAATTCCAGGGGCCGTGGAGGAAAACTTCACACCACATGATTCGGAGTGTTCCTACAGAACGTTAACTGCTGTAGGCAAAAGCTGTTCTTTGGGAAACGAGAGCTTTGGGAGATTAAGCAGGTGTCTTTACAGTGGTGCCTTCCAGAGCATGTAACATGCTCACTGTGGCTCTCTGGGAGGTGACGCATTGAGTGGCATTTTCCAGTCTTTCCCCTGGAACCCTGTGTTAGCTCACACTCTCTTGGAACACACACACATCTCAGGAGATGTGTCTTCAGGATGGGTGAAGGTGGGGACAAAATCCAGTGAACTTCTCCAGCATTTAGACTTCTGTGCATCCCTCATGGTGCCCATTATGGCAAGAAATGAAATAGTGCAGAGCAGAGAGCTGATCTTTATGTTAGGAGAAGGTTCTTGTACAAAATCTAGGAAACGAGAGGAAACTGTTATCAAGAGCAGCAGTTGTGGTGTAAGCTTATAAACCTCTAGTGATTCGGAGAGGAGGAGCCCCAGCCCGGAAGTAGGATGAGCCAAGAGGGAAGACTCCTGAAAGGAGTGAGACTGACCTGCCCAGCAAGACTGGTGACAGCGAAGGGCCGTCGTGACACAGGGTCACCTGCTGGTGTGCACGAGGCTTGTTGCTCACTGCTGTGTTCTCTGCAATGGCATGGCCTGTTTTGGGAAAGCCAGAGATAGGCTAGCAGCCTTGCTGTGCGGTCTGACTCACAGGCAGTGGTAGGAAATGTGTGTTCTGCAAAGTGCAGATCCTCCTCTTGAGTCCAGACCTAGGTGATCTCGTAAAGGACACAGAGGCTTGGTCCTCACTCTTGCAGATCTTTCCTGGAGTCGGGAGCTTTAGGGAAGGCTGCCAGGGAACTAGGGAACATTGCCACATTCCCTGTGCAGCGAATTATGCACCTTCCCACCCCAGGGTCTGCACTGACTTAACGACCCATTGGTGCTCTTTCCCAAGCCTGGTGACACACAGGTCTGGTTTGTACGATGGAAAGTCCCTGTGAGCTACCCATCCACCCTGTGCCGCACAGATTCTGGCGAGTGAGTTCCTCATGGTCACCATCAACTTTGATGTTTACCGGTTGCCACGCTAGCTTGCAGAGCTAGGTTAGGGTTAGGGTTAGTTTTGCTGTGGCCCTGACTCCCCTCCGTGGGACACATCTCTTTCTGAGCTCAGATATGGCTACCAGGAAGTGAGGCGAGGTCTCTGGCCAGCTGGTAGAGTGAGTCGGGCCAAGCCTCCGCCTTTGTCAGCAGCTCTGCAGAGCGGCACGGAGCTTCTCTTGTCTCATTGCCCAGTTAACCTTTGCTCTCTTCTTTCTTGACACCCGTGCCATCCCCAGGAACGTGCCAAGGTTTGGCTTTCAGTGTGATAACAAGTGTCATTTGTCCCCTCTGTTTCCTTCATGTCGCGTTCCTGGTTTAGACTCCTAGTGACCTTGTGTGGTGTCTGATAGTGTCCAGCAGCAACCCCGACTTTCATGTACTTGTGGTGTCTGGTTATAACCCAGAGGTCCAGGTCCCTCTTCGTCCTGTTCATGAGCTTCTCTCTGATTCTCTGGTTTAGGAGCACTCCCGGCCTGAATATGAAACCAGAGTCCGAGAGAAAATGTTAAAGGAGAACGACAAGTCGGTGGTGCGGAAATTGGAACCAAACGCAACCGAAAGAGATGATGAGGTAAGACATGTCCCGTGCGGCGCCTCCTGTGTTCCGGTCTTGCAGTTTTGCTATGAGACCCACTGGCAAAGGGAGACTAGGCTGTGTGGGACAAGGTGGAGTGAGGGTGGCATCTCCTGTGTCCTGAGCCAGAGGTCTGGAGGCAGGCTGTCGCCGTGACCGGAGCCGTCTCTGTCCTGGGTGCTGCTCTCTGGACAGGGTTGAAAGGCAGATTGGGAAAGAAAGAAACAGCCTCAGGCCTAGTTCCTCTGGGCGCCTCGTCCTGAGTCGTGCACAGCAGCGCCGCAAGAGGCCCACGAGAGCAGCTGACCCGCCGAGTACTTGCTCATTCGATTCTCACAGTCCCTCTAAGGCTGGTGCTCTTGTGACGTCAGTGAGAAGTCGTGAAAAAGTCATGCCTGCAGATTAAGTCACTTTTCAGAGGTCACATAGCCACTACGTGGCAGTGGATCTGGGCTTCCAAACGAGGGCTGGCCATCAAGCCGTGCTGCTGCCCCAGTGCAGAGGGGAAATGAAAGGATAGGTGAGAAATTGCTCTCGGAGTCGGCAGAGGTGAGCTGGTGTCTGTCCTGCTCCAGCGACTCACGCGTTACTCACGTTTTGTTTTGTGACCAGAAGTGGGAATGTGATGGGGAGCTTAGCCTGAGTCACCTTCCTGCGCTTCTGATTTCGATGCGATCTGTAAATACTCACAGTGTGTGTGTGTGTGTGGTGTGTGTGCATGTGTTTGTGGGGTGTATGTGGTATGTGTGGTGTGTGCATGTGCGTGTGTGTGTGGTGTATGCATGTATGGTGTTTGCGTGTGTGTTCTTCTTGGCAGTACTGGTCTCTGAGTGTCATCTTTCTTAGAAATCAAACAAGTGTGTGTTTATGACTTTCCTAAATCTCATTTCTGAAAAAAAATCAGCAAGATTAAAAATCTGTTATTCTTTTACATGTCTTTTCTCCACCCTGGATTTGAATTCAAATTCATTTTGTTTCACATTCTTTAAGTTGGAACCATTCATGTTAACATGCAAATTTATGCAAACACCAAAACCTAAGAATGTGGCATCTTGGAGCACAGAATACTACCTTTTCGCTTTTTTTTTTTTTTAAACAAGAGAACAGAAGAGAGTGTGGCCCTCCAGGTTATTTTTTCTCTGATGCAGAGCAGCTCCATGACCACCAGTTATTTAAGGAAATGGCAGCTTCGTGCCTAGGGAGGAGAGATCATGGTGGTGCCGGTGCCCTCAGAGCGCAGGCACCCTGTGACCTGTCAGCCTTGGCAACCTCACACAGCCTCTTTTCTCCAGGCCTAGCGGTGAACGATGGATAATTTTATGGAAATCATCTGTAACTTTTATTGATCACTGACTCATTTAATTTTAATTCTGCAGACGGGAATGCCAAGGAGCTGGAACTGCGTCCATTGGGCTATGGTTCTAATATAAACATTACTTGGATATATGTGCATGATAGGTCAAATAACTTTCAGGAACCATGAATAATTAAAAAACATCTGAATGCATTATGAATGATACATATGTTTGTGTTTTAATGTTCAACGTCTATTTTCATTACACAGTTGGGAATTCGAGGCTCAAAGCATCTAATGCCTCTCAGGCCTGGGAGGAAATGACCTACCGGACGAACAGTGGGAGACAGAAACAGGCTGGAATGGGGCGCTGGGGTGCTCCTGTGCTCTTCTGGTTCTGGGAGCACTGTGAGTGCTTCTGCTCCGCTGCGGAGGTGTCGCTCACAGAGGACAGCCGTGGAGTCCTCACTGCTGGAGCGACCCCAGCAGCTCCCGCAGGAGCTGAGCTGTGGGTGTTTCAGCAAGGCCCCTCTGGGGAGCAGGCGGGGCTGGGCCCCGATGTGCTTTTTTCCTCTGCCCCTTGTAACCTTGGGCTGCCTGCTTCCTCCTCTCCCCGTCCTTCCTGCTGTGTAGCTCGAGCTGCCACGTGCAGAGACGCGGAGATGCCGCGTCTTCCCTGCACGGCACAGCCAGCTGGGAGACTGGTGGTGAAGCCCAGCTCCGTCTAACCCCACGCCCATTACTTTGTTTCTTTTTTAATTTTAGAGATAATAAGTCCATCTATTTTAAACGAGATTTTTCTTGAGATTTAATTTTCATACTCTGTGGTTCACCAGCTTACGGTGTATACTTCGGTGCTTTTTGGTGTAGTCATGGATTTGTGCACTTGTCCTCACAATCTAAGTTTGGAGCCTTTTTATTTCCTCCAAAAAGAAATCCTGTGCCCAGACCGTGCCAACTCCCGGTCGGCACCGCACACTCCTTTGTCTTCTATAAATGTGCCTGTTCTGGATTTCCACGTGAGTGGGATCATTTGATCTTTAGTTTCTTTTACTTGGGAAAGTTTAAAAATATTTATCCCTATACTCGCACATGTCAATATATTGCTTCACTTTATTTATGCGCTTGTTAGTCAATGCATAGTTGAGTAGGCTCTTTTGGGGCTATTATAAATAATAATGTTCTGAGTAGTTGTGTGTGATTGGATATATCTTTTTGTTTCTATTGAGTATATTCATAAGAATAGAATTGCTGGATACTTTGTTAAGTTTGTATTTTAAAATTTTGAAGAACCGTCAGACTACCTTCCAAAGTAGTCTTCCTCTCACATTGCAACTAACAATGTTTGAGAATGTCAGTATACTCAGCAACTTTTCTTACTTTAAAAAAAAAAATTCATTCATCCTAATCATAGGGAATGATGCTTAATTGTGGTTTTAATTTACATTTCCTTACTGTCTTATGTGTTGAACAGCTATTTACATGCTCATTGACCATTTGTACATAATCTTTGGGAAAATGTCTATCCAAATCCTTTGCTCATTTAAAAAATTGTATTGATTAGCTCCTTATCTTCATAGTTAATTACTGTGTGAAGTCACTTGCTCATCACACCTGTGGTAGAATCCGCCAGGGCCTGCGCCAGACAGGTCTAACTCCAAGCTCTTGACCCTGAGTTCCTGGGTCTCTGCAGCATTTCCTTAGCCAGATTCGCACCTACCCCGAGGAGTCACGTTTCCTTCTTCCCCGGAGGTAGAAAGGACTGTGGTATTTGCTGGAAAGATAAGTAAAAGACACACTGTACCCCCCTGGAGTAGCTCTGTGTACATTCTGGTGGACTGATGTGTCGTCTCCTTGAGGACGACAGTGGGTGGGTTCAGCTTAGTTTATAGCTGGAGGGTCAGCAGACAGTGTGGGGCGACCAGGATATAAACACAGATATACACAACGTTCCTAGGAAGAACTTAGTCTTCACAGAGGGAACAGGCTGGATTTTTCCGCCTTGGTTCAGATGGAGTCTTTCCTGGAAAAGTCTCTGCTGGGTAGGTTAGCAGATGTTCGAAATTTCCCTCCAGGGCAAGTGTTCTGTGCGGAACCCTGAGGCGAGGCAGGTGCTAGAGGTGGCAGGGCTGAGAGGCTGCGCTGGTCTGTGGGTCGACTTTTGTGACTTAAAGAAGGAGTCCCAATTAATTCATCCCTCTGAACTTTCACTCAGTGCGTCTGATTCGAACCTTAGTCTCCTTTTCTTCCATAAGCTTTGGAGTAAAGTATAGCTGGAAAAAAGAGTTTATTCTGTGTCGAGCACAAAAGGGGTTGATAAGATGAGGGAGTTAATGACAAAGCTGTTAGAAGGGGGTGCTGAGGCAACAAGGAGTTAGAAACAGCGGTGAGTGGTGACCGTGGCAGGACTGGGAGCACAGGAAGGAGAGGGTGGTACCGTGGGGTGGACCCGGGGGCCGCCCTCAGCGTGGGTGGCAGGCCTAGACTCAGCCAGGATTACTCAGGGGACCTGGGTCCTCGAGGAGAGCTGCTCCTGGAGATGCCTCTAGGAGCAGGCGGCAAGCGGCGCAGAGATACCGTGAATTCCCCTCCTGCCCACCAGGACCCCCCGTGGTCAGATGTAACCAGTGGACAGCTGGGAAATGTGCCTCTCAGGGGTCAGGACCTTGCAGTACGGAGGAGAGGAGAAACGGGAGGAGAACAGACCCAAGAACCGCTGACTTGAGATGGCCACGAAGTCCAGTCCACGACCGCAGGCCCTGATGGCCACAGATCTCAGTCAGGCTGGGCCCTGCCTGGAGGGAGAGAGCCTGTGGAGGAACAGAGATAAATGCTGGGGCAGATAAAAAATTGTCTCTGATATCTGAATTACTACATCCGCGATCCCTTGCTCAGACCCTTGCTGAGCTGTCGAACTGCTGAGAGTGTGTGTGAGTACGAGAGCAGACACAGAGGCCAGGCTGACAGTGAAACGGGGAACAAGGCTGCAGAGACAGAGCACCCAAGTTTCTGTTTAGGTTCAAGGAGCACAGAGCAAGCTGCGGCTCCTTAGCAGAGACTTTTCCCATAAAACACTGCACTGAAAGGACTTGAAAACAAAATCCCACTTAACTAGTCCCAAGAGTTACCTCGTGGAACTTGTCACCCAAGTGTTTACCCAGCACGGTGGCGAGCGCTTGTCCTCCCGGCTCTGGCTGGCGAGGCCCACGATGCTCCTGTTAATGAATGTTTTATGACGAGCGCTGGAGCTGAGGGAGCCGGTGCCAAGAGGGCCTGTGGATAGATGGGTGTTAATTTACTGCTCCGTGCACCACCCCAGGGACAATTATTTCAAAAGGAAACTCATCTAAAGTTAAAGCATTGAAACATTTACGACAGATGCCTCTGGCAGGAGCAACAAACAAACACGTGGAGTAAATTATGCATCAGTGTACGGCCTTTGACAAGGTTGGGACGCCGCCTCTGGAAGCTGGGAGATGGTCAGGGTGTGCAGCAGAAGGGGACCAGGGAGCAGGGTGGGGAGTCCTGCCTGAGGCTCTCTACTTGGGCGAGGGTGAGAGGGGCCAGGCCGGGCACACAGGCCCTCGCCGTTCATCAGAAGGTTCTGTGGAGCAGTGTCCCTCGGGCCCAGTAGTAACCATTTGAGAGTCAAAAGGAAAAGCCTCTAATTCTCTCCAGTATCTTCTCTGGGGTTAAGGTTTCTCATTGGCAAAGGGAAACTGGGGCACAGAAAGCAGCTTAGTCCACCAACGATTCCCATAGTGAGAAACACAGGTGAGACTTGATCCTGGCTCTGGATCTGAAATCTTCGTCTATGCACCTGTGCCTCAAAACTGTAGTCATCTTTCAGATCTGCATGCTTCGTGGATCATCCTCATTAAGGGCTGAGTTAGAAGCCTTGGGCCATAGTGGGCTGCACTGTGACAGGCGCTGAGGGATGACAGGCCGAGAGAGGCCGGGGCTCTAGCTCATGGCTGAGGACACAGGGAAGCAGTTGGCTTGCTTGGCCTGCAGATCAGTTCTCGAGCTTGTGTGATTAAGGATGGGCAGTCTCTGGATTTCAGCACCGAAATCTTGTGGTTCTAGTCCACTAATCCCCACCCCCTTGACTTCTCGTAAGTGGTAGTAACGACGGGGGACTTAGCTTGCTGGAGGAAAGATAGCTTACAATTCAGAATTGTTGCCAAAGCCTGGCTGTCCCCCAGCAATTTCATATACGAAGTTTTGGAATACTCTTTGATTTGAAGATGACTGTTTCTGGCTTTGGCTCCTCTCTCCCATTCTCACTGTCTCTCACGTACCCTGTGCTGTCTTTCCTGAAATGCTTCCCTTTCTCACCTGTGTGCACTTGAGCAGAGACATAGGTGCACAGGGGACAGAGAAATGCAGGGACTGAGGTGACTGGCTAGGGAGAGCAGTTAGTCGTGTCATTGTGGTGTGCCTGTCTTCAAAGGAGCAGCGCCGGACTCGAACTGGAACTGGGTTCGGTGTCTCTTTTCCCTGTTGGTTGGACTCGGCCATGTGGTTCCATGAGGTGAAGGGAAGTCAGGAGGATGGCAGCCTTCACACATGGCCCCACACCCTGGAGGGACACTTCCTGCCACGCCTGAAGGCATGGTGCCCATAGAACGTGAGCAGGGAAAATCGGGGGCAGGTGGGGGGGGAGGTTCACCACGGAGGGGGTGAGGTGACCGCCTGCAGCCTCCTCTGAGCACTGCTGTGGTCTAGGAGAATGGAGGGAAGCTTTTCAGAGAGGAAATGCTGGGCCAGGGATTTGGCTCAGTGGTTCCAGCGCCTGTCTTGAAAGTGTAAGGGCCTGGGTTCGATCCTCCAGTAACCACGTACAATACTGGGTGTGGAGACTCACTCCCAGCAGCATCAGTACCACATACCACAGTGCCGGGCGTGGTGGCTCACGCCTGTCATCCCAGCACTCGGGAGGCAGAGGCAGGAGGATTGCTGTGATATGAGTTGGAGGCTGAGCTCAGGGCCAGCCTGAACTAAAAGCAAGACCCGGTGTCAAAAAAAGAAAAAAAAAAAAAAAAGGGTGGGTGGGGCTATGGAAAAAATGAGAAGTAAGTTGTGTCTTATACTGGTACAAATTCCCATTATGGAGTGCAATCATGATGTGTATATTTAATGTACCAATAAAGATAATTAAAAAAAAAAAAGAGAGGAAAATGCCCTCTGGAATTTCTGTGTGAGCCAGTGAGTGAGAAGTACCTATCTGTGATGTCCCCCACAGAGCCCCTGCTGGCCACTTCAGCAAACAAGTCCCCTTCACTGGAGTGGGGAGCAGCAGCCTTCTCTGAGTGAAAGTCGCACTGTCACGGAAGGCTTTGCGGGTGGAGCTCTGTGTGAGTCCGTGACATGGTTCCGTGTGGCTGTTGCCCATCCGGCGATTACATGAATATGACACAAAAACATTTTTCCTGAAAAAAATACTGACGAAAGGAAGTGAAAGTCTCCCTCCACGACTTTTCCCCAATTTATTTGTTTCTTAAGAAGTAACAAGTTACTAGTTTGGTTTGGATCCATCCAGATTTTAAAATGTTTTTATTTTTATATAGTTTTTATTGGTACATATTTGCAGCACATGATGCTTACACTTACTGGGGGTTGCACGTGTATATTGTACACCCTATTTCTTTATTCTGCTGTCTTTCCTTCTCATCCCTCCCTGCTGCCTCCAACTCTGAATCTTCTTCTTATTTGAAAAAGCTCTATTTCCATTTTCCTTTGAGTCTCTTTTCTTACCCTTTTCTTTTCCTTCCCTCCCTATCTTGTATTCCTCTTCCCACTTGAAAAAGATCTCCCTACTTCCTGTTATCTATCTTTTTACTTTGCTCTTCAAGTTTCTAAAAATATGCTTTAATCCCATATGAATGCACATTTGCTTTGGGTGTAGTTATTTACACACGTGCACAGGAGAAAGTCGTGAACAAGTGGTTTCTTCACACTGCAGTTTTCCGGGTATGTCTCGGTGCCCCTTAACATCCCACCACGAATTCATGCTCTGAGAGTCATCGTTAAGCACATCCGAGGACGGCCACACGTGGTCTCAGCAGTGGCAGGTACCACCTTGCTGCCCTTGTGCCTTAGTGAAGCAGAGATTTGGGTGGCTGTGGCACAAGAACCGAGCAAAATCACTGTGGGATGTGGAACTCGGGTGCTATCTGGTTGGACCGCGCAATTGGAGAACCTGGAGTGTCCAGGCGGCCGCGCATCCTGTTAGTGAGGAGGGAACAAAGAAAGAAAATAGAATTTATTTCCATTTACGTATGTTTTCTCCAATGGCAATGAAGTTGTTAGGACATAAATATTTATTAAGTTATTTATACTTAGCTACTTTATAAATGGAACAGTGTGTCTTTTAGCCTAGGGGATCTGCATAAAAATGACTGAAACATTAAGGCGCAATACAGTGAGAACGTTTAGGAATTACTACATAAAGAACTTCCTGTGTCTGACAGAGATGTAAAAGAAAAGCATACTTTTGGTACAAATCCCCATTATGGAGTGCAATCATGATGCATATATGTAATGTACGCAGACCGCAATAAACTGTGAGCTGGAAAGTTGCAGAGATTGCTTTGGGGTTACAGCAGTGTATGGGAGATGCTGGGCGGCCCGGCTGCCTCCCCACCTGCTCGGGCGCATCCATCTGACTCACCTCGTGAGCCCTGCCCTTCCCTTCTCTACTTCTCTCAGTTATTCACCATCTCCCATACAGGTGTGTGCATGTGTGTGTGCACGCATATGTGTGTGGTGGGAGGGCACTGATGGACTCTGGTGTGGGGCACCTTTTAAATCCTTAGGACATTCCTTTCCTCCTGATCTTGGATGGCTTGGGTCTTCTGGAGAAATTTTCCAGGAAGCATAAAAACGCGTCTGTAAACCCCTCCCAGCCTGGAGCGTGTGAGCTGCTCTTTGTGAGTGGAGACGGCTCGGGTGGCCCCGGCCATCAGATGGGGCTGTGGTCTTCTTCAGCAGGCAGCCCATCCCAGCATCAGAGGTTCTGGCTAAAATATGAGCTTCTCTCTGCTCATTGTATACATTTCCAAATCAAGAAGTTACACATAAGGACAGCTCCGAGGCTGGGTTAGTGGAGAGAAGTGCGGGTGGCAGGTGCCCTGGACATGAGGAACCGTGGGGGAGAAGCAGTGAGTCCCGGCCTAGGGCCAAGCCTGGGCACTTCCAGAGTGGCATTTGAGATCAGGCCATCCAGCTTCTGGGAAAACACAAGGCCCAAATGTGCTCCCCAGTGGGGAGTGTTGGAAGAGCGTAGACGTTCATGGAACTCAGTGCATACCATCGCAGTGCGTGATGTTAGCATGATTGACTTGCAGTTTGGCCTGTTCTTGTTGCACTTCCAATGGTTTTTCCATACATGGCCTGAAGCATGTAAATTAAATCTGCTTCTGCTGTCAGAGCCAGGATTGTTATTTCACTTCCCTAGAATCCACTGGAAGCAGACGCAGCCTTCGGGCTCCCTCGCCTTCTTTCCCTCTTCCGCAGTGTGCCAAACTCAGAAGGGCGGGTTGGAAAAACAGTCCTCTGGATCGAGGTGTTTGTGATCTCTGAATCTTTTGACTTAGTTGTCAGAAGGAGCTTTCAAAGAAGAGTACTGAGATGGCCTCAGAAGTCTTGAGATATGCTCCCCTCGTTACTCTCGGGAGACAACGGCCTAGAGACCGAGCCCTGTGACAGACACTGCTGAAACTGGAAGAGGTCGCGGGAGCTCCCTCCGCCCGCTGCCATGGCCGGCACAGTGCTGCATGGCTGGTGACAAAGCCCTTATCACCAAAGTGCTTCGAACCCGCAGCTGAGCATTAACTTGGTTTCATGTAGAATTAAGAACTAGGAAGAAAAGAGCAAAAAGGTCTTCGAGTCCTCCAGATGAAGCTCCTGAGGCACTGAATCAAGTACAGTATTTATTTGAAAAGTAGAACCTTAGTAGTGGGGCGAGGCAATGCGGGGAAAACGGGGACGGCGCCCCCGTCCCGGTGATGGCTGTGGGCAACTGGATCTTAGCTGCACCGGGACTTGTGGGAGCTGATGTGGAGCGAGCACAGGCTTCACTGCCTGTGAGTCGCCTTTGTCTCTGCTGCTGTAACGAGGCGCTTTGGGTTCTGTCGGATCCGACAGCCTGTCCTCTGTTTCCGAGAGGAGCTTTGTCGCCGCGGCCCTCCTTGGTGGGGGCGAGCCGCACGGGCCCTGAGAGCTTCCTTTAGTCTGTTTATGAGAGCCACGTGCCTTTCCGGAGGGTGCACCCTTCGTGATGTCAGCGCTTCTCCGAAGGCTGCACCTCTTGCTACTGTCACCTACTGGTTCAGAGTCCAGCTTGAATTTTAAAGGGACTCACACAGTGAGACCTTGACAGTGAGAGAGCTGGTGTGTAAAATTGACTTCTGTTACCGTTAATGGCAACCCTTTGTCTGTGTGTGTGGAGAGAGAAAGAGAGAGAGAGAGAGAAAAGAGAGAGAGTGAGAGAGACAGAGTGAGAGAGACAGAGAGAGACAGGGAGAGACAGAGAGAGACAGAGAGATAGAGAGAGACAGAGACAGACAGAGAGAGAGTGAGAGAGAGAGAGAGAGGGAAGAGAGACAGAGACACAGAGAGAGAGACAGAGAGAGAGGGGATATGCTATACTTCTGGTCTATCTTGATCATGCATGTGGTCAGAGAAGACTCAGGCCACTGAGAAGGCCTCAGACAAAGAAATGCACATGCTGACGCTTAGAAATTGGATTCCATATCACCCCAGTCAGCTTCCAGAACATAGGGAGGATGCTGTCACTATCAGTGTCTCCAAATCCTAGAATGAAGGAATCAAAATTTAGTCAGAAAATTAGAAGTCTGAGAACTCAGGGGAGAGAAATTAAAGCAGGGACTAGCTAGGAAGGGATCAGAAGGGCAGACAACTCAACACACCCTCCCCCCCCAGTCAAGCAGCAGGGGGTGGTTAGGGACCAAGCAGTGCACGGGCTGGGTCACCTCATGGGAGCCATGGTAGAATTCAGGGCCAGCCAGCACAGGGCAGCGCTTCCTGTTGATGGAAGTGTAAAAAAGCTGCAGACACTGCATGAAGCAGACGTAGAGGTGGAAACACTGCTTATCTTCTCCAGGTACCTGTCAGCTATCACAGTACCCTGCCCCCCTTGGCTGACTCTGGACAGAAGCCAGTTGGCAACAGCGCGAGGCAATGATGTGTTCAGAGATCGCTCGCCTGCGTCACGTAGAAAGGCAAGAAAATGGCAGATCTGAGAGCGGAGAAAGCGACTGGCTTTCCTCAGCACCTTCCACGCCCATTTCCTTCCGTCTTTCTACTGTGTGTCTGTTGGGTTTGTCATCTCCAGAGCAGACTCTAGGAGTCCGAACGTAGAGTCTGAATATCCCGTCTACCTTGGGGGAGGAGAGATAACGGGTAACATGCCTTTTTACCGACTTTTTCTGTATGTTTGGTAGATAATGGCGACCCAGTAAGAGAACACAAGCAGCTTGAGTTTGGAGTTCACGGTGAGAGCTCCCTGGAATAACCCTGACGGAGAATGTGACTCGGGTTATTGAGCTGGGTTCTTGTTGACAGGTTTGGGCAGGGGAGGGGAGTGTGGAGTCTGACTCGGGAACAGTGGGGCAGCAGTGGCGCCGCTGTGCTTCTGTTCTGTGTACTGATGTTCAGTGGCTGATGTTCTGTACTTCTGGCTGCTCTGTGACCCTGCAGGGCGGGTGGCAGCAGGAGATCGGACTGAGCTGTGACTCTGGAGTTCAGGTGGCCGGCAGAGCCGGAGGTCAGACTTGTTACCATGACTTTCATAATCCAAAGTTCAGTTATTTAACTTAATGGCAGTAAATATGGTCACGCTCAGGGTAGACAGATCCGCCCTACAGCCCAAGCACTGGCATCCAGAGGACCAGGTGAGTGCTGTTCTGAAGCCTCCTAGGGCTGCTGCCGTCTCTGGTCCTGTTGGGTGGCGGAAGGACCTTAGGCTCCCTCCCAAAGCAGCGTCTTCATTCACCCTTTACCGCCCCTTCTCCATCTCCCTTTTACTAATTCTGTTTGACTCGCGCTTGCTAAGAGTTGGTTCTTTTGCTGTTTGAGTGAGGTAGATGTATTTGTACATTGAATAGTATGTTTCGGAACCTGGAGCACACATGTGTTCTGTTTCTGGAGTTACTGCTTTTAGACATGTTGGATTTTATTTTCCATAGACCCACAGCCAGTGTGCAACATGGAATGAGTAGAGATGCTGACTTTAGAGGGAAATGGTGGGTCTCTGGGCAAGGTAAGCAGAGGATGTTACCTTTCTTAGTGTCTTTAATTTTGGGGCAGTGAAGCATAGTGATAGAGGAAGGAGTCCATCCATAATTTAATGGGCCTTTCACATCTGTAATCTCTTTGAAACTTGGAAAGGCAGTATCCAAAATCAACTTGCTTGGGACCTTTCTTATTCCTGTTATCTTGGCTTCTAGCTGAAATCATTGAGCTGCGGTTAAGGAGAGACTCTTTGAAATGCAATTCTGGACCCTCTGGGTGAATGTAGATTCCACTTTCTCTGACAACCAGCAAGGCCTTGTCTTCCAGCTGGTGCAGTGGGCGTGGGGGTATCTGTGGCCTTGAGCAGTGCCTGAGGCCTCTGCATGACTCCTACTTGTTCCTCCTGGCTGTTGTTTGCTACTGTCAGAAACTGGCTAAACTAGGTGCCGGCCTTTGCAAAGGTTTTCTTTACCCACAGATTTCCAAAGTCAGTTCCTCATCCCGTTGCCATATCCATAAATCTCTGTGTCATGATTTTATTAATATTTGTCTAGGGCCTGTGGGCCCGTTTTGATTTCCATAGCACCTTGGGATCATTTAAATGACTGCGGTGGGACATACACAAAACTTTGGAGAACTTAGTACCCACCCAGGGCCAACAAGTCCTGCTCGTCAGTGGCCTGGAGTTTGTCCACCCTCAGTGTGCTGGGCCCAGACCATGCTTCCCTAGGATGGCAAGACATGGTGGTGTTGAGTTGGCATCAGATTTGATGTCCGTTTCATTTCTATTATAATGTTGCAGGATCTGCCTGCCAGCTTACATAAATTTTATCCAGAAATCGGGCATCTGCATCGAATTTAGAAAATCTGTGGCAGGAAGTTTGCCCTGGAAATGTACTCAGCCGAATACTTGCACTCCTTAGTATGGAACGACTCCCATCCAGAAACCTCAGAGAGTTATCTGTAAACATGAATGAATTAATCCTCCTAATAACACTGCTTGCTCTTTGCCAGCTGGGTTACTTTAAGGGAAGTGACCAGCCCAGGGCCCAGCGTGAGTCATCGAAGAGAGCGCTCACAACCAGAGAGAAGGGGCCCGGGGGGGGGGAGCTGGGTCCCCTCTGCACTTCTCCATCCCCATCCTGCAGTGTCAGCCATTAACACATGAACTCGGGGGGCCTGGCCTCCTAGATCATCAGCATATTTAATTCCATGGACTGAATAACTTAATTTTTAGATGACAACAGACGGATATTAAAAGTAGAAAACCTACAACAAATTATAAAGAAGAAAAGTAAATGATCTATTATTACATTTCCTTATGAAACTATTGTAGACCCCTTTCCAAATGTACTTTGTCACATCGTTTAAAATCAGGCAATATACTTAATTTTGTATCTTTGTCTTATAGGAAGTTCCTGATCTTATTAAATTCCACTCACAAACATGGTCATTTCAATAACTGTATAATATTTAATCATGTGGATGATTTAGAGTTTTCTTAGCTTTATGTGATAAAAATGCGGTGAATGTAGCATGAAAATGCTTATATTTCTGAATTTAGGGCTATTTCAGGAAGGCCGTGTTGGTAGGATGGATTACCGGAAGCTCACGGTCTTGTATTGAGTTATTAGGCTTCTGGTTCCCCATGCTTTGGTGCTTGGAGTGAAGGAACCTCACAGCTGAGAATTGTCATGTGACAGGTGTATAGAGGTGGCTTAAATGTTACTGTGTCTTCCTCTGCCACTCGGTGGTTAACTGTGAGTGGAGATGAGTTAGTTTACTTTATCTACATTCTCGACCTTGCCCCTGACTCAGGGGCCCATCGCGGAGATAGGGAGGCCTGGGCTGCCCTTGTATGTGAGTAGGAGAACGGATGTTCGGGAGCCTGGGTCGGCGTTAGGATGGGCTTCGGCGTTAGGATCCATTTCCGGCCAGAGAGCTGTCTCTCTCATCCTGGGAATGGGTGGGTCTCTTGTATCAAATCCTGGAACTTTCCACATCTTCCAATCCCATCACTAGTGTGGAAAAATGATTCTGGGGCAGTCGATGGATCGTGAGTGCTTTCCCACTGAAGATAGTTCATCAGCTGAACTGAGGCCAGGCCTTGGCAGAGGAAAGTGGGGCAGATCGTGAGCGGTGGTTTTAGCTCTGAGCAAATGTGTCCCGGTTGGCAAATGGTCATCCAAAAAATTATGAAACTTTTTTGATAACTTTAACTTCTGGAAACAATTTAGAGGACAAGTAGGGTCGGTTTGACTTCCCAGAAAAGGAAGATCTTTTTGTTGTTGGATTTTGGGGTTTTTTTCAGCACACAAGCAGTGTTGACGTGTGGAGAGTATTATTAATCCACAGAAGAGCTCTTGATACAGGTCTGAGGTGATTCTTTGCTTTGGTACCATTGTTTATTTGATAATGAATTCTTCATTGCTAGCTGCTTATCTCCCCGTGGTACCTTGGGTGTGCATTCAAATCTCTTTGGTGAATCATGAGCATGAAATATTGAGCTAAGTTGAGGTAGCGGGCTCTTTGATCTTGAGGTGCATTTTGTACTTTTCCCATTTTTCCTTCTTCAGTCATACGCGGTTTAGGACAGTGGTCCTTAACTATTTAATGCTGATTCTTACTGGATACGTTTGAAATTCTGAACATGTACATTCTTAATTAGAGCTAAGAGAAGTACAGTCTGCTTCATTATAAAGGAAGATGAAAGAGAAGGAAGAGGAAGGAGCAGAAGAATAAGGAGAAAGAAGAATGGAGTGAGGAGAACGGGAGGAATGACAATAGCTACTATTACTGATGGACAAAATGAGCACCATATTAAAATCAAATGCTCAGTATTTTTCAGTCTCTGTCCTGTAGGGGAGTGGGGCAGGCTGGTCCAGCTCTCCAGAGACCCAGGCAGGGAACACTGCTGGCAGTAGTGCTGTGTTTGCCAGACCTGGAGTTTGGCTCATGTTGCTTAGTTTTCTGTGTCATCTGTCATGTTCGTCGTTTCAGTTAGAGGTGCTAGAGCCAGGCCCCTGCCTTCTCTGTTCTTACTCAGGGCAAGTTTTGAGGGTAGGAGAGGGATGTGTCTTTAACCAAGGTTCCTTTCTGAACTCTCTTTGCGCTGAGAGACTTAGACAGAGAAGCAGAGGCTAGGGATTAGTGTGAATTTGGCTGACAGTTTTATGTCCTTTGCTAAAGGAAGTTCATTCCAGAGTGAGCTCGTAGAATGATAGAAAGCTACTTGTGAGAAAGTGGAGGAATGGACCAGACCTTTAAACAACTGGCAGTGTGGAGCCAGCACAGGCAGGACCAAGAGAAGAGGGAGGCTCCACAGCCAGGCGCTGTGCCAGGTCCTGACACTGGATCTTGTTCCTTCTCTCTCTTTTCTCTGGCACAACTTGAGAACTGGCAGATAGAGGAGGGCTAGAGATGGGTCACCGAGACAATGGGATTAGTGTCTTTGGGCCAGCCGAGCCCGGTGGGGCAGGGTGGAGATGGGAACACGCTACCTAGTGGTCTCTTTCCGCCTGTTGTCTTGGATAGTGGAAGAAGTGTGTACAGCTTCGCGTGTTTTCCTGGTCAGCATCTAGTGGAGGCGTTTGGTGACTGGAAATCTGGAAGGCAGTTGGCTGCCAGTTTGAGTCACTCCAAAGCCACTTGGAAGCAACGGTCCCATAAACAAGCGGGCAGTTCCCGATTCCCTAGAGCCTGCTGTGCGTTGTCTCTCCACTTCCCTGCTTTTATCTTTAACTTTTGTTTCATTAGCATATGTTTGCAGCATTTGTTTATTTTTGTTGGTACATGTTTACTGTAGACAAGTTGACCTTCGTGTGGAGTTGGTACATGTACATAACGCACCTCAAGTCTTTTTCCACCCCACCCCCCCTTCTCCTCTTCCCTCCCTCCTAACCTCTGCCTTTCTTCCAGAGAGATCCATGACTCCTCCCTCTTGCTGTGACTCCTCACAGCCATTGAACTCAGATATTATCACAATACTGAAGGTTTTGGCACACGGGGAAGAAGGGATGTAGCCTTCCCCTCAGCCACCGGCCACATTTTCCGCAGGCAGGAACCATGTCTTTATCTGCTTTCTGGAAAGAAATATTTAAAATATTTTGAGCCCCAGAGACACCTTAAAACATGAAAGTGTGTCTCATACTCGTATTCTTGAGTTGAAAGTATATGTAAAAATTAAAACAAAAAACACGCTTGGGCTGCACTTGTTATAATGTGACTCTCAGGGTGTGCTTGTCTAAGCCAGAAACTTTGGGAGGCGTCGTGAGCTGCTCCTTCCCCTGAAGCTCCACACCTCACGTGCCCACGCCTGTCGGACGTTGTCCACTTAAGGTCTTTTGCATCTGTGCTTTCCTGTCTGTCCTCTTGCCTGGATTGTTGCCATGACCTTAAACCATCTCTCCAGCCTTTTTCAGGGCCAGCTTCTTTTTCACACTGTGTTAGACTCATTCAAAGTGCAAATCGGGTTGATTTTCTTGATGAAAATCCTCTAATATCTCCAGAGATGTGGGGAAGATTTTCAGATGTTTCTCTCTCATGTGAGAGGTACTGTAGGACCTCTTCTCCATCTTCAGTTCGAATCCCCTCTTTGCCCAGAGTTTCCAAGCTCTGCGTCTTTCAGTACCATCCCTCAGGGGCTTTGTACAGGTAGGTCTCTGGTTGGAAGAAGCCTTCTACTTTCTCAGCCATGAAACTTAGGACTGACATCTCCTCGGGGAGGCATGGCCCTGGTGTGCATTTCTTAGAACTGTTCCAGTAAGTAACACAAACGTGGTGGCTTAGACAACAGAGATGTGTTCTCTCCTGATTCAGTGCAGGTGCTGGCAGGTCACATTCTCTCTGCAGGCTCTAGAGGAGACTCTCCCCTCTTCTTGCCTTTTCCAGCTGCTGGCTCCAGCCGTCCCTTGGTTGTGTCCACGTCAGTCTACTCTCTGCTTCTTTGTTCACACCGGCTTCTCTCTTGTATTTGTCTCTGTTCATCTTTGGACTCTGGACACTTGGCATTGGATTTGGGGCATCCTGAATGGTCTTAGCTTGAGATTTTGAACTTAGTTACATCTATAAAGAGATTTTTTCCCCCCCCCCCAAGTAACATTACTTATACAGATTCCTGGGATAAAGGCTCAGACATACAATTTTGGGGGTCACAGATCAGCCCCTCACAACACTGTAGTGACCTATTTTTTCCTTCTAGGAGGAAATTTTCCTAGAAATTTTAAAGTATTAGTTGGTAATTCTATTTCTTCCTTAAGATAAAATCTCTTTGAAGACAGATCTTCTGTGTAATGTAGTAGCTGTCGCCTCTAGTACAGGGCCTAGTTGTGTTTCAGTGTGACGGTTGTATTGGGATTGTGACAACCTAAAGTTCCAGTTAGACTGTCTTCTATAGTGTGGCTTGATACAGGCATGTCTAGAGGCCAGATCTGCACAGCAAGACCTTTGGAAATCTCTTCCTGTTAGCGAACCTGCTTCTGCTCTTTTGACTGGTTCAGAGATAAACCTTTAGGCTAATTAATTTCAAGGAATGCCCCCAAAGAAGACCTTGAAATACTACCAGTCATCGGCAGGAGCCCAAACTAGTCAGTCTGTAGGGTAATGTTTATGGTCTAATGTATGGTAATCATGTGCACATTTTATAACCTTATCAAATGGCTGACAGTGAACAGTTTAACATTTTTGGGCATGTACAAACATTGGCTGGATTCCCTTATTTCAAAGAAAATCTTGACTTTTATAAGAAAAGCAGGCTTAGGTCAGTAAATGAAGGTGCCATGTACCTACAAGGTGCCGTGTGTTTTACTCTCTGGATCTCATGTTATTACTTGAAACCAAACAGAATCAGTAAGAACATAACCCCAACTTTCTGATTATCTCTGTCCACTTCTGGGCAAGTAAGGAGTTTTCCTGAGGAGTCAGGACTCTTACATATGATCAGTCCGCAAATGATGAAGGTGCCCTGCCTACGTGTCCAGTGCTTTTCTGTACGGCTGAATATATAAAGCCACCCTTTGAAGATGTCACAGTATGTCAGACTATGGAGCTGCCATTGTTAGGCAGATTTTTATCTTTAGTCACAGAAGGCAGATGTGAAAGGCTTGGGTAGCAGGCTTCTACCTTCCGTTTAACCTCTGCTTCCACTCTCTGGAATCCTGTTTATGTGAGGCAACCTATGCCAGTAAACTGTTCTTCTGGACAAGGGCGGATGCAAACTAATTCTTAATGCTGGGTAAACTGTTTACACAAGACGTAAGTGTTCTTGGTCATCTCTTCCCTGCATCACTGGCGGAGAAGAGAGTCAGAGAAGCTGCCTCTTTCTTTGGAGGGAGGACCCCTCCGCAGTGTCTCTGATGCAGAAACTAGGACATGTCCCCTCACTCTGTCTCTGTGCTGGTCACCTGTTCTCCACCGCTCTGGCTTTCCTGAGCTCATTCCTTCCTCTCTCATAAGGGATTTTTCGTCTCTAGCTACTGAACTCAGAGACTCATCACGAAGGAGGTGTGAGGCTTTCCCTCCAGCCTCACCTCTGTTCTTATGTTTCTGATTTCTACCAGTATCTCTGTACCCTGGACCCCATCCCACCTCCATTTTCTTTTGTAGTTTCACTCATAATTCTCTGACCTTCTGGCTCAAGATGTTACCTGTTCTCTTGGAGTACTTGGGCTGCAGTGTGAGTTCTGGCTGCAACAAAATGTACGTTCCCATCTCCAGAGAGGTTTAGACAGCCCGGGACTTCTCACTCTCACATCATACTGCTGGTGAGGAGAGGGTAAGGAAGGAGGGCAAAGATGGTGGCAGTGAACAGGCTCCTTTGTCCTTAAAGTGGTTTTCGCAGAAAATCTAAATAGAATCTCAAAGGGATTGGCCAAATTGTGGAGAAATCTGGAGCCGTGTGTGATGGACTGAAGAGTGGGGGTACGTCCAGTGGACAGGGGGGCTGGGAGAGGCTCTGTGCCCCATGACTGACCTGGAGGGTTTCCGGTTGGTTGTCAAACCCTGCAATAAATGAAACCTGAGCCTGAGTCAGTATCTCATCCTTTTTGGTCATGGTAGTAGAGTAGTTAGGTGCTTGGAAGGAATTGAAATTAAAAATATTTGGGAAAAAAATACACTGAGGAGAAGGAAAAAGACTGACCGGGAGGAGACACTCTTTCCCAAGGAGAAGGTCTGGAGTTCGCACATCTAACTTCTCCTACAAGCCAGGGCTCAGGCTGTTGTTACTCCGAACAGGAAGAGAGGCTGGAGAGAATGATTTTTATTCTGGACAACCGTGAACCTCGGTCAAACCAGGAGCTCTGAATCCATGAGATTAGACGACAGACACTGGGGTGAGCTGGCAGCCTTTACAGGGGACAGTATACTCAGTTGATCATATACTAAGTACAGACCTAAGTGGAGGCTTTTGGAAAAATCAAACTAAGGGGATATGCAGATGGGTCCATGTGCTATTTCATTGAAGAATTTATTTAATAAGTATTTTGTGAGCATCTTTTATGTGCTAGACTTTGCTAGGAGCTGTGGATTAAAAAATGATTAAAAAAGCTGTGGTTCTTCTACAGAATGGAGTACTACTCTGCCATAAAAAATGATAAGTTTGAATCATTTCTACTTAAATGGACATATCTTGAGGATATCGTCATAAGTGAAATAAATAGGTCACAGATAGATACATATCGCATCTTTTCTCTGGTATGAGAAAATGAAGATGTAAATGAGTCCTAGCATTGTATGTTATATATTGTGAAATAGAAAATGCTCAATGTAAAATAAGGTGAAAGGGGACAATGTTGAGATTGTAACAAAAAAGTAAGGAAACAAATTTTATATATA
>PVIR01008482.1:0-56596 GCA_004026965.1 Petromus typicus
AAAAAAAGTATATTTGGTGAGTCAAAATGTTTACTGTTTATGAAATCTAATTAGTTAGGTTTTACTTTTGTGGTTAGTCTGTTAAGTGTTCTAAAGCATCTTTGACTCCTTCCAAGAAAACAAATATACTTCCCAATATTTTCTTCTAAAGATATATTAATTTCACCTTCTACATTTAGGTATATTGTCCATTTCAATGTAATTTTTACAACATGTACAGTAGGGCTTCACATTTTTACTTATCTAATTGCTCTGGCTTCATTTGTTGATTAAATATCCATTTGTCTCTATTTACTCTCTCTATCAAAAGCTATCTTTATTAATATTTACTTAAATACTACTTACAGACATTCAACTAAGCTCTGTTAGTTTAGACTTGGGGCCAAAAGTAGCCCACTGCCTGTTTGTATAAATAAAGTTTTATGGGAACATAGCCATTGTGATTTATTCTTATGTTGTCTGTGGTTGCTTCCACAGGAGTGAAGCTGAGCCTAATGGTTGTGATAAAGACCACGTGGGTGCAAAGACTAACATACTATCCTGCCCTTTACCAAAAAATGTGAGGCTTTCTGGTATATTATGTCAGAACAACTGTTCTGATAATTGTTACATTGTGGTAGTACTTTAAATCAGCCTGAGTATGTCCTTTAATTTTGTGTTTATTTTCAAGATTATTTTAGTCACCTTGGACCTTTGCATTTGTTAACAAAATTTGGAAGAAACAATCTGAATCACTACAAAAGTTCTGATTTTTATTTTCATGTTCAGAATCATAGGGATAATTAGCATCTTAAAATAAGTTATTCTTTTAAATTTTTTAATCTTTATTGGTACATTACATATACACATCATGATTGCACTCCATAATGGGGATTTGTACCAGTATAAGACACAACTTAATTCTCATTTTTTCCCATAGCCCTACCCACCCTACCATCCCCCCATATACATAAAATTTGTTTCCTTACTTTTTTGTTACAATCTCAACATTTCCCCCCTTATTCCTATTTTACATTGAGCATTTTCTATTTCACAATATATAACATACAATTCTAGGACTCATTTACAACTTTATTTTCTCATACTAGAGAAAAGATGCGATATGTACCTATCTGTGCCCTATTTATTTCACTTATGATGATATCCTCAAAAAATAAGTTATTTTTAAGTGGCTAAATATAGTATATCTTGCTTTTCTTAGGTAACTTTTTCCAGGAAATTTTGTAGGGAATGCTGTACAAGTTTTGCTTGACTTTTGTAGAAGTATTTATGTGTACATAATCTTTTTTATTCAACTATCCCAGAAATACTATGGATATTATATGCTTGTGGCTTGCTTTATTCATTTATTAGCCGTACTTGGTGTTTATTGTTTGTATACATTCTTTGCATTTGGTATTATCATTCAGTTATCAAAATAAAATTTATTCTATAGTGGATTAATTAAATTTCCCTGATGGATTTCTGAACATTTGGAGAGTTTCTACTTACTTTTCTATATTATATGCTAGTTTTACCTCATTGTCATCAAAGAACTTACCTAAAATTATTTAGTATTTTTAAATTTTGAGAATTTCTTCGTGGGTCTAATATTGCCTGTTTGGGTAAACAGTTTATGCTCATTTGAAAAGTGTGTATTTTGCAGTTATTGATTACATTGTTCTATATGTCACTTAAGTTATATATATATATTAATCATATTTTAAAAGACTTCTACAGCTTTATTTTCTTCATTAAAAGTACTGAGTTTAGGGCCAGGGATTTAGCTCAGTGGTTCAGGCACCTATCTTGCAAGCACAAGGGCCAGGGTTCAATCCCCCATTTAACCACATACAATGGAGACTCACACCCAGCAGCAATCAGTACCACATACCACAGTGCCGGGTGTGATGGCTCAAGCCTGTAATCCCAGCACTCGGGAGGCAGAGGCAGGAGGATTGCTGTGATGTGAGTTTGAGGCTGAGCTCAGGGCCAGCCTGAACTACAAAGCAAAACTGTGTCAAAAAAAAAAAAAAAAAGAATACTGAGTTTAAATCACCAGTGATGACTCTAGAAATCTTAACTTTTGGTTCTACTTTTAATTTCTTTATTTGAACTCATTAGTGGCAAAATCCTTAAATTTATTATGGGCCATGATATAAATCATTATAAAATAAGTTTTTCTCTAGTAAAGCTTCTTATTTTAAATTATAATTTATCTAATGTTATCATAGCCTTACCAGCTTCCTTCCTTTCTTTCTTTGTTCCTTCCTTCCTTTCTTTTTTTTTTTTTTGGTACCAGGGATCAAGCTCGGGACTTCACACTCGCCAGGCAGACACTGTGCCGCTGAACTCACTTCCTGGCCCATTGCCTACTTTCTTTAATTTAGTGGTTGGTTGGCTGACCTCTATTTTCCATTTTATTCAAACATTATTGGTCTTTATATTTAAAGTATGTTTCTTGTAAATATAACAGAACGGCTTTGCTTTCCTCTGCATCCAATTTAATTATCAATATAGATATTTTAAATGAGAATTAAGTTGTGTCTTATACTGGTACAAATCCCCATTATGGAGTGCAATCATGATGTGTATATTTAATGTACCAATAAAGATAATTTTAAAAAATATAGATATTTTAAAATCTGTTATATATTAGTTTTTCACACATCCTGTTTTTTATCCTCCTGTTTCTTTCTTAAGAATTAATAATGTATTTTACCACTTTTTCCTCATAAATTTGTTAGTTTTACTTTCATGAAATTTTAACAATTGCTCTAGAATTGTCTGACTCCATAGAAACGCAATGTGGGCCATATATGTACACTCACAGTTGATAATAGCCACAGTAAAAATAAATAACAAGTAATAAGTTAAAACTGATTTAAATAAATTTATATTATATCTTATTTATCTCAGTATATCTATTATCACTTCAACGTATGACAAATATCAAAACATTAATGAGATTTTTAAAATTTTATGTGTAAAGTCTTCATAACTAAGGTAAATTTTATATTCACCAGCACTAAGAAAATAGAGTTGTAGAAAAGTGAGCTTATAAGACAAAGCAAGTGAGACTTACACTCTTTGGGAATAAATGACTGAATGCCCTTCTGGGAGGAAATTCTGGTAGATTCAGCAGCCAGGTAGTATGTGTGCAGTGGTCATCTGGGGTAATAAAGTGAGTCACAATGATCAGACACCTCAGACCTGCTGGAAAACTGGTGTGTTTGATGTAATGTTCACAGTAACCCTGAGGCATGGGTACTGACATTATCTTCTCTTTTTAGAAAAAGAACGGAGGCAAAGAACCTTAGCCAAGTCATAGGTCACATAGCTTTCAATTCAGACCTCAGATTTGTTACAAGGCAACTTCTAATATGAAACATAATGCTGTCCTGCTTGATTATCATTCTCTGCTAGGTCTCATATGAAGAAAAAAATGTCACAACTTGTCATCACAATAAAATAAAAAGCTTAATCTATGAGAGTGTTTGTTTCTGTGAATGCCTGCACATGAGTGTGTGAGGAAGAGAGGCAAGAAGAAATTTGTTGATTCTACCAAATGGTAAATTTCAGAAGCACAAAGGAAAAAATGTCAATAATGTTTCTAACAACAGTTGGCAGATGGAAGGCATTGGGAAAAGGAAAGAGTGTTAGAGACTCTTACCCTTAAAGCTGCAGTTGCAAGAATTTTGCCAGGGAGCAAAAAACTGTCATAGCAAGGGACAGTCTTAAAAGAAGGACACAGAAGAGGCTGAACCCTGAGAAGTTCACAAGAATGTTGCAGAGCTTATTATAAGACTTGTCAATGATGCAAGCTCTTGACTACACTCCTCTTTCAATCATACATATGAGCTGTGTCCTGTAATTTTTGACGAGGTCACAGAAATGGTAATTCTCTGTTTTAGACTCTGGGGGCACACTCTATGCCACTTTGTGTCACTGGATTACACTTACAGGTAAACACAAAGTAATATTGTATGATTATTGTCTATTTTCTCCACTGGATTGAAGAATGTTGACTACTCTTTTTCCTGGTATTCCCAGGAGAAATGATCATAGTTACTCATTCACAAAACTTTTCCCATATGAATGAATAAATCACCAAATGATGATCAACCCTGTCAAATTCAGAACATTAAAAGTAGAAGCTTTTTTGACCAAAGGACAACTTTATCGCTGTGTGAAGTTCCATCCTTGGTTTCTCTCGATTTGTGATCTGACTACTACAGAAGAATGTAAGTTCTGGAGCTCTTGAGGATCTAAGGAGTGAACATTTTTCCACTTTAAATGGAAAATGAAAGATGCTATATGTACCTATCTGTGACCTATTTATTTCACTTATGAGGATATTCTCAAGGTATGCCAATTTAAGTGTAAATGATTCAAACTTATCATTTTCTATGGCAGAATAATACTCCATTCTGTAGGAGAACCACAGCTTTTTTATCCAGTCTCCAGTTGATGGACACTTGAGTTGTTTCCAAGATGTAGCAATCACAAATTGAGCTGCTATAAACATGGGTGCACATATGTCACTGTATGGGAAAAAATGAGAATTAAGTTGGGTCTTATACTGGTACAAATCCCCATTATGGAGTGTAATCATGATGAGTATATGTAATGTATCAATAAAGGTATTTTTTTAAAAATGGAAAATAAAGAGGACTAATTTGTGAGGACGAAACTTCATCTAAGAAAGGTATGAAAAAGACCTTGGTGAATATGTCTCAGCCCTCTTTGGTAAGATCTCAGGGAAATAGCAAGGTCAGATGGGACCTCTAATCCTAGCTTTTTGAAGAATACTCACACTGATTTCCAGAATTGTTGCACCAGTCTACGTTCCTATAGAAGAGTTGCTATCTCCCCATAGTCCTACCAGAATTTGGCATTGACTGATTTCTTGATAGCAGCCATTCTTTCTGAAGTAAGATGAAATCTCAGTGTTGTTTTCTTCTGCAACCAGACTGGGTCTGCTGTTAAAATGAGTGAGTAAAGGAACCAATAACAAGGGAAATGGGGGATGCGGGCAGCTGTTAGTATGGGTTAAAACTTCTCAACTGCAGGAATTCACAGAGAAGTGATGTTGATAGCTTTGTGTCTAAAATCAATTTTAAAAAAGGGGAAAACAGATCATGGTTAAGAATACGAGGAGAGAACGGCTTCTTGCTATTATAGTGTAAAGATGGCTATTCCTGGTAGTCTAGAGATACCTCAGCATGTTATTTATGGAAGACTTTAATACCCACAGTTTCAAGCTCCAGCTACTGCAAATTCTGTGCCTAGTAGAAATTCAGTGAACGAATTCTTCATTTATGATAATCGTGAAAGATTTGGTTTAAGTTAGGCGTGGTACCATTTGAGCTAAATGCTATATCTTTTTTCTGGCATGAAAAACTGAAGATGTAAATGAGTTCTAGAATGTATGATAGATATTGTGAAATAAAAAATATTCAAAGAGAAAAGGGGGATAGGGGTAAGTAATGAGGGGAAAGAAAAAAATGGGACAGTATAAAGAAAACATGTATACTGGGAGCGGCGGTTATAGAGTTGTCAGGTGAATGGGAAAAAAATGAAAAACAAGACATCATATACTGGTACAAATTCTCAATGATGAGTGTGAGTATGACATGTGTATAAAATGTACCAATGAAACCAACTAAAAAAGATTTGGTTTAAATGAAAAAATAGAAAGAAACATGCAATTAAAGTTATCAGAACACATTCTGTCCTTGGAATGAAATGAAGGAATTGCATTCATCACCAATCTTGCTTTGAACATTTCCATGTCTATATAAAATTATTAGTGTATATAAGTAACTTAGGTTGACCCTTGAGTATTGTGAAATGTGTGTATGTGCATGTGTGTGTGGGTGCATATGCATGTCACAGACGACTCAGTCCAGGAGGCATACTGGCCATGTTGCAAGTATACATTTCTCTTGTTGCCATGTTAAAACAGCTGCAAATAATATGTAAATGTAAGTTCATGCATGTGTATATGTGTATGTGTATGTAGACATGTACTTTATTTATATCTCTACTTTCATTTATGTCAGTGTTTTACTTTGCACAAACATGTCTCTAATTGTATGAGGCTCTACGTTGAGGAATAAACACTTGCAGAAACAGAAACACTACAGAAAGAATCTTGATCTCTCTACGCTACCCTGAGCAATACTACTTTTGTGAAATTCTTTCCTCCTCAGTTGTGCTCTCCAAGGCCTTCTTGAGAATGAATTTCAGGGAGTTTCCCTGCTTCATACTAGAATGTTTCTGCTTAAAGGATCCAACGAAGAAGTAGATGAAGGGGTTGACACAGCTGTTGATAACAGACATGAACAAAGCTATGGCATTATAATAAATAAATTCCCTGGGACTAGTAAACCAAGAAAACATAGACCCAAGGATGCCTGCAGGCAGGCCACAGAGGAGGAAGACCAGCACCGTGAGCCCAAGGGTCACACACAGCCTGGTCAGCCTCAATTCCCTGGAGCCACAGAGCATCCTGACCAGCAAGGCCAAGCTGGACCCACACAGAACCACAAATAGAAAGATCAGCCACCCAGCAGTGATGAAAGACATTGTAGGGCACGGGTAACAGGAAAATCTAAATGATAAGTAACAGTATACATGTACCAGGATGCTCAGCAGCAAGGAAAAGGCCCAGAGCAGGGCACACACGACAGCTGACAGGTGTCTTGGACGGTGGTGTCTGTGCCAGATGGGCCACAGGACAGACAGACAGCGCTCAGCACTAATGCCACTGAGCAGGCTCAGACTAGTGATGTAGGAGCACATAATTATAGGGAATAAGAATTTGTAAATAGTGAAATCAAAGTTGTAGACAAGACCATTCACAGAACCTATAACATGGCAACCCAGGAAGAGGAAGTCAGCTCCGGCCAGGTTGAGGATACAGACTGAGACCACATTCCTTTGAATACAGAAGCCCAGGAGCCAAAGCACAGCCATGTTTCTGGCCAGCCCAACCAAAGCGAAGATAATGCTCAGCCACTCCAGGATCCATACCGTATGAATGGGAAAATCTGAAATAGTCCAGTTCATTGTTCTATTTTCTTGTTCAGTAGTTGAATTTATGGGAAACCTAGGAAACCAAACCAAAATTGAGCACCAGCCGCATTTTTTTTTTTTTTTTAGGTTTTTTAAGACAGGGTCTCGCTTTGTAGTTCAGGCTGGCCCTGAGCTCAGCCTCAAACTCACATCAGAGCAATCCTCCTGTCTCTTCCTCCCCAGTGCTGGTATTACAGGCGTGAGCCACCACGCCCGGCACTGTGGTATGTGATACTGGTTGCTGCTGAGCATGAGTCTCCACACCCAGTATGGTATGTGGTTACCGGGGATTGAACCCAGGTTCTTGCGCTTGCAAGACAGGCACCGGAACCACTGAGTTAAACCCCCGGCCCCGTGCAAGCTTTATTCTTGAACTCCCTAGCATATGAGAAATGCTGTCTTGGTTTTACAGGGAAAACAAAAAGAGAGCCTTGCATAAATTAAGTAATTACTGGTTGGGAGTCCTAGAATCAAGATGCAAACCAGTTCTGTGGGTGCTGAGTCCTAGGCTCTCTCTACTGCACTGTAGATGCTCTGTGAGGGGTATATATTCTGTAGTCTGGTCATACACAATGACCAACCAGTTCTTTCCAATGGTTAGGACATGTCCTAGAATTTCTTTCTAAGGAAGAAAAACATCAAGAACATGATCTGAGAGACAAAGAGAGGATGGTGAAGCCAGTTATTTTTTCTGTCTTGGCCCAGAAACTGTTACTAAATAAGGCATCAAAAAACCAAAGATAAACCAGACCATGCTCATGACTAGTATATTGTCTATCCTTCTGGAAGAGTTCATGGAGACATGACAGGAATGTAGCCTCATACTAATGCTCTTGTGATGATGGCTGGTCATGGTGTGCTTGGCATGGCTTAGTGTATCCACCATTAAAGATGGAGGACTTCTTTTCCTCAGAGTGTAATGTAGTGTGTGATGCCCTGATCTCAATAGTAATTCAGTGAATGAAAATATGAAGAAAGACTATATTAGTAGTAGAAAGTTTAGATTATATGGAAAAATTAAAAATAGAAATCTAATACAGATATTAGAAAGGTCACTTAAAATAAAACAATCAATATTTCATTCATTATTCTTATTTGAGTATTGCATTTAAAAGAATTACCAATATGTGAAAGTTCTGAATGGATATATAAACATATAACTTATTGTAGGTTTCTTATCACTGTCATTCATTGGTGCGTGCTGTGTAGCCAGCTGTCATACTTGCACTCATGTTCAGCAGCTCTTCTCTGGAGTCCCTGGAACATAAACAAATGGTTTGCTGAGTAACATTCATAAGTAAGCTCATCGAGTGTCTCTATTGAGGATGTAGAAGCATTTTTGTGTGCAGTGTGGGGTAGATGTTAATTTCCAACTGAAATACTCCTAATATATAGTACAAAAGCGTAATTGAGGTCCAGGTTAGACTATCACTGAAAGGAAACATATGAAGTATAAAGTATTCAAAGGAAGACTGTTAAGTGTTGTGCTGTGAGCTGTGTGTATGTAAATTGACTTCATTTTAGCTCCCTGGAGGAATTTTTGTTTTGCACAGAATTGCTTTTGTGTAAGTGGAATCTATGAAAGGGGGGAGATCCAAATACAGGGCATGGAATGTGAAAGAACATGCCTATAAGGATCTTTCATGGAGGACCATTTATATCTGAGTCACTATACAAGTGATTGAGAGATTTCTTTGAATCCTCTGAAGTATCTACAGGATGAGAGTATCATTTCAATTTTATTCAGAGAGAATTGGAGCACAGAGAATGAATGACTTGTCCTTGTCCCAGAATGGGAACTGAACCCAGAAGTGACCCTCGGGATCCATCTATTGGACCAACAGACTCAACACCAGAGAGCTGTTCATTACAACAGCTGAGGGCGAAAGCAGAGCAGTACTTCCCAAGTTGAATCTGAGTGGACGGCCAAATTTATGGTTTAAGAAAAATCTAGAATTAATAAACATGAGATAAAAGGAAGAGAACAAAGTAGAAGGTGGGGAAAATTTGTTGTAGAAGTTAAATAAGAATAGATATCAAAATGCTGAAACCTCCTTCCTAGCAGAAGTAGTCATGATATTCAAATTCTGATGACTCACTTAGAAGAGAGGACTCTCCACATGGAAGGAGCATACATCCTTCCTCAGTGTTGCAGAGACATCAGAAGTGAATGCATCTATCATGACGTCTCCAACAGAGCCAAAATTCCATAGCCTTGGCCTGACCAAAGAAAATACTTTTGAAAAATTGTAATGTTAGCCCCAACCAGGAAAGTTTATTTTGTATGTGTGTTTTCAGATCCCCTGGGGAAATACTACCAGGACTCTGAAGGGAACAAAGAGGGCTTTTAGATTTATCTCTTACTTCCTATGATTTGTCTTGTACTTTGCTCTATTTACTCTCTGCCTTTGAGACTGTGAGGTGGACAGAAGAATGCTTCCTCATCTTCTCTTGCTAACTGACACAAAGGCAATGGTCTCCTGCCAGAAACAACTTCTTCCTTTATCTTTATAATTGTAGGGTTGGATGTACTGATTCACTGATGCTTGGGTTAGAGGGCTAAATCATCAACTTTCAATTTTCCTTAATCCTGTCTTTCTTTGTAAATTATTAACTAAAGAAATACATCTAAATCACTTCAGTTTGGGATAACCATTTCCTTTAGGTACGTACAGAAGCACATGAAGGAGAATAGCTTTGAAGACAAACAAACTAATGAAAATGAGGTTTCAGAATCCTAGATCATGAGTGAAGTGCTGCAGATAACCTTGCTCTTAAAATTAAAGAGAAAACAGAATTTCTCCCATGATTGCAGATTTGAACAGTTGAAATAATGGAGAGGCATAGGGAGATGGATCAAAATGAAGAATCATGTAGAGAGCGCCATTCTGAACACTCACATTTGATGTTCCCAGCACCCACTTTTCAGACAAAAACCTCATGTCTCCTCGCTTTCTCTAAAGGCAGCTCCATGACCTTCTGTCTCTAATGCCTCAAAGTGGAAATAGAGGATTATGAACCTAGACAAGAATTGATAAGCTTTAAAAATAAGAAAAATTGTATTATATGCACTTACCACTCTTCCATTGTTCTACCTGGAGTTAGAAAGCTGATCTGTACTGCAGGAGAAAGATTTTCTGGGACTGAATGACACTGGAGGACTCTTCTCTGTCCTCAAAATTGGGAGATGCCTGGAATGCAACTTACAGAACAAGTGGCCTTTATCAAGAAGCTATATACCCCATGTGACTTCCCACACAGGGACTAGAGCAAATCAGAGAAGAGAATAACTTGGTACATGCACTCTTACAGAACTATTTCTGGGCGTCTGTCCAATTTGCACTCATTAATCAGCTTTTCTCACTATATTTCACGTAGTTTACATTCCTATAAGTAATTGCCATCCTGAAGCCTTTAACTGCCAACTCAATCTAGAAAGGAGCAATGCTGAGAAAAGTGAAAGGAAAAACTTATGGACAGATCTTCACTGAAGAAGAAACATTGATAGCAAATTAGAGACACAGGAAGCATGATAAAATACAGTGTACCTCTTCGAATGGCTAAAATGTAAAATACTGTTATCTTCAATTGTAGCTGAGAACTTGGAGAACTAGAACTTTGCTTTATTCTCAGTGAGAGAGCTAAGTAGTACAGCCAGTCTGAAAAATATTTTTGGATTTTCTCAAATGATCAAAAAAATACTTGTCACATGATACAGGAATCTTTCTTTCATATTTATGCAGAAGATTTCAAAATTAGATTCATTTAAAAATCTTCAGTTTATAGGTATTTCATTTATAACAACCCAAGTGAAAACAAACCAAAAGTCATCTCCTTTGTAAAGAATGAAACAAACTTATATACATCTATAGAGTGGACTATAAATAAGTAGCTTTTAAGAAATAAAAATTACTCATGCATGTGAAATATGGATAGAAATTTAGGATATCATACTAAGTGAAAATAAAGCAATAAAAGACTCAATTCTGTAAAATTACATGGTTGTAAAATCTTTCCAGGGGTAACATTATAATTAAAGAACCTAGTTGCATGGATGTGTAAGAAGTGTGATGATAGTGGATATGATTATAAAGGGGAGGTCCAAGCCAGTTAGAAAGTCTCATTGATACTGCAGCTCCTTTCTGCATGACAACAACCAATACTTGGAGGAGAAAGAAGACAATATTCAAGGACATAAGAGAAGCTTGATCCTTTGGGGAATAGTTGTGATGAGCTTGGTGAGCTGCAAATGGATAAGTGAATCAGCAACGGAAAACAGGAGCACTCTAAATCTCCAATGTCTTGCTCCCAGTGAGCAATTGCCATCAACATCTATTCAACAAATGGATGCATGAATAGCAAGTGTCCTAAAGAGTTTTATTACTTGAATTGAATTGAAAAAGAAAAAGAAAAATCAAATTGAAGCCTCTAGGACATCCATATAATTAGACAATTTTTTTCATTGACTATAATTCTCTGTGGAGAGATCTGCTCATGAAGAAGAATTACTTATGTTTCTAGAGCAAACAGAAATATAAATAGTAGGAAGCCAAGAAGTAGATCTTTCTGAAAGGTAAAGGGGATCAAGAGATGGGGGAGAAGCAAGGAAATATGGATGAAAAAGGAACTAACATGAGTTATGTTCATGTACTAATTCCCTAGAAGGAATATAATAACTATGTACTACATGTCCTGACAAAAAGTGAGTATAAATAAAAACACTTAGTTTCAATGTGAAGTACACTTAGAGTGAGTCCTCAATGTGCTTTTTTGTGATCAGACAGAAGCATTTTGGTGCACAGTGTGAGGACAATGTTTGCATCTAAACTGATTTGTGCAACAACATAAAAAAGAAAATTGAGAGTAAAATAATGAGTCTGAGTTTATGCAGCTCAACTCTGGAATGAAATGCCTATAGGTAATTATGCTCCTTAAAATTAAATAATGACAAAAAAATTAAGTAAAGGCAACACTTTCCTGTGACAGCCAACTGGAATGGTTGGAATAAAAGCAGGGAGTGAGGAAGTAGATTAGAATGGGGACTTGTTTGGATGACATCATTGAGAACACCTTTGAAGCTACCAGCACTCAGTTTGAAAAGAAAGCCTTGCATCTCCTCTCATTCCCTGAAGAAAGCTCTAAGACCTCTGGATGTGACACCCCAAGTGGAAGCAGGAGGATGTGGATCTAGCCCAGAAAAGCAACAAGCTTTGGAATAAGAAAGATGTTGGCATACGTCCTTCTCTTTCTTATATTCTTCTAACTGGAGGCAGCTAGCTCATTTGTGCTGAAGGGTGAGAGCTTCGTGGCACTGAGTGACACCAGAGGATGTCTCTTTGCCCTCCCAGTCAGGAACTGGAGAAAAACCCAGAGAAGAAGTAAAGCTTTTCATGATGCTACGTGGCTCATGTGACTTCCTACCAGAGACACCGAACAGAGCACTTGAAGAGATCTGACTCAGAGAAGTGTTTCTGACATCTGTTCAATTTCCGCAGACCTATCAACCTCTCTCAGTCAGCTCTGTGTGGTTTGTCTCTCTGTCAGTATGTGCTAATCTGGAGCCTTTAGTTGGCAACTGTGAGCTTGGAGCAGCAACAGGCCCAGCAATGTGAAACGGCCTGTGAGGCATTGAGCTGAAGAATAAAGCATGTCCTAGAATCATTCCAGACTCACTGTGGCTCGGCTTGTTTGGATCCTCAGGTTTTTTTTTTTTTAGGTTTTTTGAGACAGGGTCTTGCTTTGTGGTTCAGGCTGGCCCTGAGCTCAGCCTCCAACTCACATCACAGCAATCCTCCTGCCTCTGCCTCCCAAGTGCTGGGATTACAGGAGTGAGTCACCATGCCCGGCACTGTGGTATGTGGTACTGGTTGCTGCTGGGTGTGAGTCTCCACACCCAGTATTGTTATGTGGTTACCGGGGAATCGAACCCAGGCCCTTGCGCTTGCAAGACAGGTGCCGGAACCACTGAGCTAACTCCCCAGCCCTGAATCCTCAGGTTTTCAATATCTAGTGGTGCTTCACTCACATGGATGCTTCAGTTCTAAACAATCGAGCAGCGAATGCCAGATGAAATCACACAGGAGTATAAGCCCAGCCTGGACTACGCTGTGACTCTGGCTTTAAAAATTATTCCTGAATCCTGTTCTTCAAGGGTAACATTTACTTTATGGTGCATTTTTATTTATTATTATCATCTCTGAATTGTAATATTACATTTTTATTTTATTCAGATAAGCAGATGTGTCATCTATCTCCCACTATAAATTGTGGTCAACTCGGCTCCCATGTCTTATCTGTCTTTCTCTATTCATTTCATGAAATTTCTTATTTATTTGTGTTTTGTTTTAATATTAAAACGTTCATATGTTAAGTCCCAACACTCCTTGTCTCTCATGACAGTTGAATTAATCTCTTGGTTATTTTTCCAGGGTCATTTAAAGTATAATCTTTTGAAAGTACTTCTGAAAAGTTCTTCAGTGCAGCAGTTACTTCTGTAGATATTTTGTGTACATCCTATGATGGACTGGCTTGTGTTTTTTAAAAGTGTATTTGTAGAAATCCTAACTTCTCATACTTCAGAATATAAAGGTAGGTAGAAAAAGTGAGGAGTCTATAAAGAAATGGTGAATTTAAGATGAAGTCATTGTATGAACCCTAATCCAGCCTGACTTAAGTACTTATAAGAACGGGGTAGGAGATAGACACAGAGAGGTAAGGCACAGGGAGAAGACACCATCCACAAGCCAAGGTGAGAGACCTCAAAAGGAAAAATCCCACCAATACTTTGAACTCTTCTTCTGGTGTTATGAAAAGTGAGGACACGAATTTCTGTTGTTTGAGCTTCCCAGCCCTTGACTCTCTGTTATGGAGTGCCTGCTAAGTAATTCAACAGCTACTCTACGACTGGCATCATTTCAGGTACTGTAGCTGTGAACAATGCAAGATCAAGACCTTTCAAAGCTTATTCTCTGAGGGGTAAATGAGCTCTGTTAGAGAGAGGAAATGAGAGGATTGCTACCGCCATATGTGTGATAAGTCTGGGGCAGTCATTAGAACCAGTAACATATGCAGAGCAACCAAGGGATCAAGTGGGTCAGGATCACACAACAACACATATGAGACTGCAGTACACGATAAAGACTGACCATCCTTGGAGTCAGTAAAGCTTGCTAGATGCTATCATCAGCTGACATAACTGGATACTGGTTTCTTCCTCTGCCAGCTGCCTCTATCAATTCCAGTTTATACCAAACACTGTTAGTCAACTCTTCTAGGTGCTGGTCTCTTCAGCTGACCTTGGCTGACTGCTGATCAGACTGCAGAAAAAACTAATGTTGTGGGTTTCCTTAGTGGGTACTCTGTGTGTGTAACTTTCTGATTTCCCCACAACCCACTTGAGTCTCTTTAGGGTTAACAGACCTTAGTGTTTATGGATCTTTAATTAAAAAAAAAGAGAGAGAGAGTACTGAGTAGATTTATAGGCCCTTCTGAGGCCACACTATCTAAAAAAAAATCATGAACAAATTTACAGGACTACCAGACCAAGGCTTTATTTCAACAGTACATATGCAGCAGGACACAGGGCCCATACTCTAAAAGGAGTCCTCTGAGCCTAATCCAAGAAGTATCAGAGGACTGCTGCTTCTTAACTAATGGAGGTTTGTGATTTTTCCAACTATAAGCCTATGATTGGCTCCAATTAGGGCCTGTTGATTGGTTCAAGTGATGGCCTATAATTGGTTTAAACCAATGTGAGGAATCCAGGGAAACCAAAGCAGTCATGAACCAATTCAACGAGACAGCAGGGTTATTTGACAGTTTAATCAGCTGCTATCCATCTACATGAAAAGCAGTGGGGTTGAAACTTGGAAATATTTGGAAAGACTTGCTGCGTTCATCACAGTTTACTGTGGTTTGGGGAGGTTTGGGATGTTAATAGTAAGCATAGATCTTTCCTTCCCAGATTTTAGCCACATTAAGGAGGGTCCTTTCTGCTTTCAGTGACTGCAGTCATGAAAGTGGGAGAAGGGCATCATGCCTTACAGATTATCCTGTGTCTCGTTTTAGAGCAGCCTGGAGAGCAGCTACAAATCAACCACAGATAGGGTGAGTGATGGAGTGGAAAGATCCTGAGGTAAGAGGTAAGCTGTTCCAGTCCATTCTGGGAATAGGGGATGAGAGAGAATAAAGGTAAGTGGTATGATAGCCATTGACAAAATCACATTCTCTTCTGTTTGGCTAGCAAAAGAAAGAAAAAAAAAGAGTCAAGATGAAACAGAAAGAAACTTTTCAAAGCAAAAAGGGGAAGGGAGTAGGGGGAAATGAAGATGTGAAAGAAAAAATTTGACAGTAAAACAAGAAAAAATGAAAGTAAAGCTTATGTGTATAGGGGACTGGGGTTGATAGGGAGACAGTGGAAATAGTGAAAATGAGAATCAGGATATGTCATGCACAGGTTGAGTGTGATCATACTGTATGTATAAAATGTATCAATAAACTCAATTAAATAAAAAAGTGTAATTTCTTCAGAAGTAAAAAGAGCTTACAAAGTGGATGGTTCCTGAAAAGATTTATGTTTTTAAAAGGCCAACACATGGACAAATACGTGCCATGGGAGTCAGCAAGACAACATGTTTCACAGACTGATGGATGTAAAACTAAAGCACACCTTTGAGAAAACTACAAAAACAAACCTGGAACCCCTGCAACAGAAGAGCTACATGAAGACTATGTACCCTACAATATGTGCCCATTTCACCATGACCTTCTTATGAAGGCATTCAGAGGACTCTGCAGCCATAATCCAAGGAGACCCAGCTATTGATGAACCTTGCATCAAACTTTGATATCATCTTTATGGTGCTAGTTTTATAGATATGCAGAATGCAAGAATTCTGGGATCTTTAGAGCCTCCACCCAGACTTCAAAAACTTGTGAAGTTGGGCAATGTGCCCCTGGGAGGGAAGTGTATGAAGCTATAAGAGCAGGCCAGAAGCATTGTGGAGAAGTCAGAAAGTTATACAGATGGAGTATCTAATAAGGAAAATTTGATCTTCTGAGGCTTTGGAGAAGGCTGAGTTTAAAATTTGGAATAATTGATTAGGGAAAGAAAATCTCAAGTCAGTGCAACATTTAGTCTGTGACATGGCATAGCTGCCACTTTCAAACAAATTTATGGTGAGAATCAGGAAACAAAAGCAAAGAAGAAAATTTTAGAAAATTAAACTCTTGCACAGAAAGAAATCTGTACAGTTGGAGTCAGGATGGAAGTATGGCTATTGAGATTATCAACATTGAAAAGAAAGCAAATACATTCTCAGGGACAAGAAGAAAGATTCACTGAAGACATATCAGAAATTGGTAAGATTGAACATTGTAGCCTCAGTCATGCAAAATATAAGCCTTGTTTCTGAGGAGATAACTTTTGGACCCCTACTGGACAATGGACACCTAGGGAATTTGCTTTCTGGAATGTATTTTCTCTGTACTCATTTATCCAGGTACCATTAAGATACTGATGCCATCATCCAAGGGAAACTAGCTACTGCCCATGTTGGTGGCAGACCTTGGCATTGTGTAGTCAGTGCTGGCTTTACTGGAATACAGAATGCACAAGTTGTGTGAGTAGGAAGGCTTGCATTCAGAATTCAAACAAATCCCTGAGAGATCGTGACAGAGATACAGAAGTAGCAATGTGTGAAGTCTAGGAAATAAAACCAAAGATGGCATGGAAACATCAAAGAATAGGAAAAACCAGGAGCATGGATATCTGCTGAGGAAAACTAGTCTGTGAAAAGAGCCCACAAAGGAAAGGCAAGGTAGGCTCCAAAGATCAAGGTTACAGGAGGGTCTTCTTACCCTTCTAGATCTCATATCTCACCAGCACATTTCATGCATGTTTGATCTGGAACTATAAAACTTGATATCTGCCCTGATGAGTTTTTATCTTGTTTTAATCTGAATCATTGCCACAGAATTGCCTTTAAAATGAGGACCAACTGTGAATTTTATGATCTCCAAGAGACATTTTGGTGCAGAGAAGGGATGGGATATTAGTGTAAGCTGAACTGTTCAGTAGAGTAGAGAAAAGTGAGGGTATGGTTTTGTTACCACAGAAAAATATGGCATTTGTAGGGGAATCCCTGTGGAAAACTACAAAGTGGGGTTTACAGTGTAAGTCTACACCATGCTCTCTACTGGGAGGGAGCAGTGTGATTGCAGATGAAAGCTCTTATGTGAAAGGACATTATACCTGGGAGATGTAACCAGTGAACAAAAAGATAAATGATTTGTTCTTAGAATCACACAGTGTGGAGAGAAACACAGAAAGGCTGTCTTAGGCTCTTTGTTTTTGACCAGACTTTTTGATCTGTCACACTGTATGTCAACTACATGTAGATGAGGAAAAAGCATATCAGCAGTACCCAAGGTAAAGAACATACAGAAATAAAAAGGGTGGTTGAAAACAAAATCTAACATAAAACTTTAGAAACCAAGGAAAAGAAAGGCCCATGAAATAATGCACAAGGAGCAATAAGGTACAATACAAGTATGGACAGTGGAATTCAAGACAGCCATGGCCTCAGAATCCTCAGTTCTCAGCTGAGCAAAATACACTGAACAAATGGAAAGATGGTGCCTCCTCCTCTGGGTTTGAAAAAAGACATCCAGAAGGGAACACATCCTCCTGAGCTCCCTTAGAGAAACAACTCCCATAGGCTTTTCAGGAAATGAGAAGCAATACAAGTTTGGCATTTCCCACATAACACACGTAATAGTCTGTATGTTTGTTTTTCAAGATGTGACATGTTCCTCATGAAACTAGGAAGTTCTATGAAGCATAAGCTGTGCCAGTTTTTTGCAGAAAACTGCAGAGGATTTATGGAAGTCAGCGCTGTCCTGTGGAATTTACAACTGGGATTATTGCGGGCACCTACCCCACCCTGCAGGATCTTTTACTACAAGGATTATTGGCAGGCATCTGCTCTACAATACAGGATCTTCAACTACAGAGATTATTGTAGATATGTGCCTTGCTTTATGCATTACAGGGTTTTGGGTGTGAAGGCTTGGCTCCAAATAAAGGTGTGGTGAGCTCCAGGATATCGGGCCTTCTGCTGCTGCTCCAAGAAGCAAGGGTCAAGCCCAGGCTCAGCCTTTTCCTGAAGGTTTCAACATTGTTTTGTGTTAGTTTTAATCTTTTTTTTTTAGCTCAGCAATCTGCCTGCCTCTGTCTCCTGAGTGCTAGGATTACAGTCATGAGCCACCATGCCTGGCATTGTGGTATGTGGTTACCCAGATAGAATCCCAGACCTTGCAAGCACTTGCAAGGCAGGCACTGGAACCACTGAGCTCAATTCCCAGCCCAGTTGTTAATCCCTTTGCTGTAGGACTAACTCACAGGGGACTAGAGCTTACCAAGAGGATTCTGGGTGTGTCATCTTCCCCTGTCTCTCACATTTTCTTTTCCACATTTCCAAAATAATCAACATTGTGTTTCTTTAAGATCATTTAGTGTAGTGTATTCACTTAATATAAGGAAGAAATGAGGCTTAAAGTGATAAAATGGGTTTGTGGTGTTGAACATCAAAACACAGCTGATGCCAGCTCTAGGACTCTTGAATCCCTGGATGAAGTATTCTGATTGGTCTGTTTTGTTTTTTATTTTTATTTTATTTTTTTTTGCATGTCAGGCATCTGAACCATTGAGCTAAATGCCCAGCCTTGTCATACTGTTTCTTATTAATAAGGAGTTCCAAAAATATGTTCTTTTGATCACAGACTCTGAGAAAATCAGAGGCTGGAAGGTACCCCTAAATATCCATTCTCTGATTCTGCATATAGTAATTTCCTGAATTTTACTTTAGATAAAAGAATAGCACTTTCAATTTCTTTGATGCTGGACAGTTCCATGCATCTAGGTGTTGAGCAAAGTGAATGGAGCACGGTGATTAACTACTTCCTGAGTCATAGAATTAATAAACAATACTCTCCCTTTTCCCCTCCCATGATTTTCTCAGTATATAATGCTAATATGACTGGAAACACTATAGGACTGCAAGGATAAAGGTGTCTCTCTAGCACTGTGCATTATCATAGCTAATGAGGTTTATCTGAGATAAATAGCAATTATTGCTGATTTAAAGTGCTCCTGTAGGGTTTAGGGAACATCAATTTCAAGGAATCTTTCAATCTGATTCCTTGCAGCCTCCAGCAAAGTACTAAAATCCTTCCCACTTAGGCCTATTTCATTGGTTCTCTATTGAGTAGCCAAATGTACACTATCATCAATAAAGTATCTTTTTTCCTTTTTAAATTACAATCCATTGTGACAGTATTTTTGATCAGCAAGGTGAATGTGTCATAACAGTGACACAAAAGAAAGATGTTACAAACAGAGAAAGAATGGCTCTTGAAATAAAAGGAAAATGATTCCCTGATATTTTAATTGAAGAAATTCTAGGAAGGATAAAAATAGAAAGGATGTAGAAATGGTGTCCATTGGTGATAAGGATGCCTTCTCTACCCTGCTCGGCCCCCCAAAGCTGTGCCTTTCCTGGTCTTCCTCCCTGCGATCCTCTTCTTTCTCTGAGTGAACTGAAATATGGTGTGAAGACTGCTGCACAAGAAGAGAAGCATTTGGATATTTTCATCACATTAGTCTTCATGTGACATTGTGTGTCAGCAATGGCAGGGCTCCTGACCTACGTAGTCATCCTCTTCTACTGTTACAATATTTGTATAAATACTCTCTTTATGATGGCTTATTTTTCCTTTATCTTTTAAAGTCTAGAGCTGGAAATGGTGCACCACTGTTGTATCCTATAGGTGCATGGGCATACAGCGTTTCATTCCTCTAAGTGTACCCATCTTTTAAATATGTAGCAAAAAAGCAATACCCCTCCATTCTGTTTAGGTAAACTTTTGTTTCTAAAATATTCTGAAATATGCAAAGGAGGATAATTTTGATAATAATATAATTAAATATTAATTTTAACATCTTGTCCTTTAGGAGCACTGTTATCATAGTTTACATTATTAAATGACCACAAAGTGTAGTATTCTTCCATGACAAATATTTGAATGGTGACAATATAGAGTATTTTGAAATGGACTAGGGGTGGGAGAAAAGGTCTCATTGGTTAAAACTGGAATTTTCTCAGTCAGATCTGCTTATATTCACTTGGGAGAAGCTTCTGTCTCCTGTTTTTTATTGTAGGAAACACTGTCTTTGTGTATGTATAACCCAAGAATGAGAATAAATTCTGTAGTGTGAATTCAGGGAAAATAATAACTATGATGGTTGTCTATTTGAACAACAAAATGTATTCTGTAAGCAACAAGGAATATAGGTCTTCTTTGTAATTATAATCCATTTTTTAGATATTTTGATCAATGGGATGAATGTCCCTTAAAAGCGACACCAAGGCTGGAGATTTAGCTCAGTGGTTCCAGCACCTGTCTTACAAGTGCAATGGTCCAGTTTCGATCCCCAGTAACCATATACAATCCTGGGTGTGGAGACTCACGCCCAGCAGCAATCAGTACCACATACCACAGTGTGGGGGTTCATGCCTGTAATCCCAGCACTCGGAAGGCAGAGGCAGGAGGATTGCTGTGATGTGAGTTGGAGGATGAGCTCAGGGCCAGCCTGAACTGCAAAGTCAGACCCTGTATCAAAAAAAAAAAAAAAAAAAAAGCAACACCAAAGAAAGGACATACAAATAGTAAAACAAAACTAAGGAAGATGAGATAAGAAATGACTCAGTAATGATATATATAGGAAAGTCACATATGTAGAAACCCAGATGTAAGGATTAGACTTCATTTCCGATGAAGATTTTCATTTTATCTTTCTCTACTTTGGTTGGAATTGCAAAGATGTCCCACCCATCGACTCCCCTGCTAAGATTTTTCCCTTCTTGGATCAGTAGAGCAGAGACATCGCTGTGAAAGTTAAAGACAGGATGAAACAGATTCGAGCATCTTATCTCATGGCTCTTTGCATATTAAGAGCCTATGGATGTTGGCAAGGGAAGTCCATTTCCATCTGCCTGGACAAGCCGTCCTCCACCATCCTCCTGCTGCCTCTCCAAGGATGAACACATTGTCTCCAGCAATGGATTTCCCACTATCTGTTTAAGGCTAGGGTGGCAATATTGCTTCCCTCTTCTGTGCCAAAGTGAAATAAAGCTAGAAATCAGTGACAAAAGAAGAGAAATATAAATTTAGATAAAAAATTACAACTAGATATAAAATAATTGGTGGTGTGAGCTCTGACCTTTTCTGCATTTCATTCTATTTTTGGAGATATAGAGCTCTGCAGTTTTAAAGAATATCCTTTTATTTTATACACATACCTAAAATTTTATTTTAATTTATTTTAAAAATAAGGTTTGCTACTGTGTGTTTTGGTACATATTTGTTTTATTTTTCTCTGGTTTTTTGAGTCACCTAGTCACATTTAAATACAGCATAACATTCTGCCTCTGGCACTCCAAAGACTCATGCATACCCAAAGACTCATGCATACCCTTATATATGAAAAAGCACTTAGTGCATCTCCACGAGTTGCCCAAGTCCTAACAATTTCAGAACTGCTGAAAAGTCCAAGTCCAAAGTCTCCTCTAAGATTTAAGGCAAATTCTTAGTTGTAAGCCCCTGTACAAATGGAAAGAGAGTAAAACACTTTCGATATTCAATGGCACAAGATAGACATTTCCATTCCAAATGAGGGATACAAAAAATGAGACCAGAGCAAATCCAAATCCCAGCATAACAAACATTAGATCTCGTAGTTCCTCTTCCAGGAACCTCCAGAATTTCTGGAAACTTGTAAAATGGAAAAGGTTTGGTTGGCTGCACTCCTTTGGTCCTCCAGGGGGTTAGAGCTCCCACAGCTTCCGTCTTGGGTTGACTCTGCTCTCTCCTTGCAGTTTTCCACAAATGATACACACTAATGTCTTTTCCGGATTTCTCGGATCTCCACTGCACCTTCAGCTTCACATTCACAACTTCACACACTGCCCACTCCAGAGCACACTGCCTGGTCTCTCAGGCCATCTTCTCAAATCTGTGTGGAAACCTTCCTGTCTCCACAGCTCTCCCACTCTGCATGCACTTGCAACCAGCACCACATGGATGCTGCTAAGGCCTGCTGCAAGCTGAAGCAGTAGCTAGTCATCTCTTTCTCTTAATTCTAGGTGTCAAGTGATCACTAAGCTCGCTGAGTGTAATTTGAGAAATGAGTTATCTAGGCTGCTGTCATTCTGGAGCATGTCTTTCACTTTTCCCGTTTTGAGACTGCAAATCATGGAGCTCTACTGCTTCTTGTATGGCCTCCGACCATATTTTCTATTCTCCTGTCACTTTACAGCAATCAAAGTGTACTCTGCTCTATATTCATAGTCCACAGTTTTCCTGAAGCTTTTCTTCTGGCCAAATTCAAGACATTTTAAATCATTCCACTGGGCTTTTGACTTTAGATTCTCAACATTAATCTTGTTAAAAGCCCCAAAGTGTAGCCATGCCACCACTGTTCATTAACTGCCTTGAAATATCTTCTGCCAAAACATTATTCTGCTTCCCTTAATTTCACTCTTAGGTGGTCTCTAACCAGAGCAATGTGGAGACAAATTTCCTTATAAGCCATAACATACATCATCTGGAGCCCAGCAGCCAATGTAGTCTCTCCTTATTCCCAACAGAAACCTCTTGAGCTAGGTCTTTACCAGCTTTTTGGTCTAAACTCTGAATAGAATCTTCCACACAGAACAGCCTAAAACAATCAAGCTCTACATTTTTCACTGACATCTCTGAATCTTCCGTAACTCTTCCACAACTGTTAAGCTAGTTGCAAAAGCCCTTGAGCCAAATAGCCAGATCATGACACAGCAGTAGCCCCAGTTCTGGAGCCAAATTTCTTAGTGACTTTTCTTCCATTGCTGAGACAAAAATAACCAACACTCAAAGTTAAAGGGAAAGGTTTATTAGCTTACAGTTTGTACAAGTTTCAGTCTATAATTAGCTGGCTCTAAGGCAGAGAGGCACATGACAGAAAGGCAACAGTTCATGGTGATAGAAGACAATAAAGGCAGCACGAAATCTTAACACCTTTCACCACTTTATCATATTCAGACTTCTTACCTCACACTCATGTCCTTATTCCTAGTGAATTTGGGTCTAGACTCATCATGAATCAATCATACACTCTAGATTCAGCCAGCTCTGAAAGGATTTGGTTTGAGGGAACACTTAAACATAACCCAAAAAATAAATGCATAAATGCATTGATCCTGAGAAATTGATGAATACACACCTCTTTGGGAACAGTGATTTGTAATCTGAAGGACAGCAGAGGACTCATGCCTCTCTTCTAAAATGGAAAATAGTCATAGAAAATGGAATGAAGTAAAGTGATGAAAAGAGGCTGTTTATCATGCTGGAGACCCTGGCACTCCTGTGCAAGGACCAGAAGCACTTTAGAGACAACAGCTATTTGAGAGACAGTCCTCCACTTACGCAAACCTTGGCATCTGCCCACATTTTTTTTCCTTTTACCTATTATTGATTCTTTTTTTAAAATTGAGTTTATTGTATATTTTGTATATACATTATGATCATATTCAACATTAAAAATTGGAACTTGTACATGACATATTTTAATCTCATTTTTTTATCTTTCCCTGACACATCCTACCACCCCAACTCCCTATGCTAATAAGCTTTGTGTCCATTTTTTGTTGTTGTTGTTTTTACTATCAAATTTTTTCTTTCCCTTCTCTATTTTCCCTTACACTTTTACCCTTTTCTTTTAAAAGTTTTCTTACTACTTCACCATATCTATCATACATTCTGGAACTCATTTATACCTTTAGTTTCTTATACTAGAAAAATGATATGGTATTTACACATCTCTGTCTTATTGGTTTCACTTATGAGTATGTCCTCACTCTACATCCATTTAAATATGAATTTCTCTAATTTATCATTCCCTATGGCTGAGTAATACTCCATTTTATTTTTTTAAAAAATCTTTATTCAGTCTCCTTTTGATGGGCATTTGGGATATTTCCAAGATTTAGTTATTACAAATGGAGCTGCTATAAATATGGGTACTAATATAACACTATGATATAATTCTTTCATATATATATACCTAACACAGAAATAGCAAGGTCAAATGGGACTTCTAAGCCTAGTTTTTTTGAGGGATCTCCACACTAATTTCCACAGTGGTTGCACCAATCTACATTCCCACAAAAATGAAGACTTTCTTTCTCCCCACAGCTCTACCAGAATTTGGTTTTGGTTGATTTCATGATAGCAGCTATTCTTTGCAGAGTGAGATGAAATCTCATTGTTGTTTTCATCTGCATCTCTCAAGAGCTTTCTGACCAATTTTTAGTCACTTATCAGCCTCCCCCATCTTAGTACATTAAGAGTAGCTCCTTGAGAATGAGAAACTGTTCTTTTGGAACTGTTATTTGCCATCTAGCCAGGTTAGTAATTACTGTAAGTAGTTTACATAAAAGTACTGTTTTGGAGCCACTGAAGCACAAAAGCAATGCAAGGTTTTATTATCTAAATTTAAAAAAAATAAAATATTGCATAAGGTCATGCAAAACCCACAATAACATTAAGTTGCCTATTATATTCATGCAATTTCAAGTGAATAATAATACTTTAACTTATAACTTTTCCCTACAAATTATAACGTATAAGCAATGTCAATATCTCTCACAGTCTCATTCTCCAGAGGTCAGTACTTGTTATACTATCCATTCCTAATTCTTTTATTACAGTAGCTATTACTTTATTACAATAGCCACTAGTACCATTATTGAAAATTTGTACTATAGTATTCAGTTATATAGTTTTTAAATGTTATTTAGTTTTTAGTAAATAGCTTTGCATAGATAATTTTATCTCTTAAATTAAATGTAAATAGTCAAAATGCACAGAATTTTATTATTCCTTTCCCCACCTCAGTTTTATTATTCATTTCTTTTCACAAATATTCACAATGTAAAAAATCTGTTGCTTAGAGTTTTTTCTTTATGTACTATGCTGCAGCTGAACTACACTATTTGTCACTTTAAAAGGTTATTTGAATTACAAACCATTTTATGTCTTTGAAAAGTTCTTAATTTATTTGTTTGAAGAGAATGTCTGGATGTTTGAGAGTCTAAAATAGCAGTAAGCATTTCCATTGTATACATTTAATTAATTTATTTGACAACAGTCTACTTATTTCAAAAATGAATTTTTAAAATAAAATTAAGAATATAGCCAAGAGAAAGACAAAGATATATTAAAAAGATAGAATACAGAAGGGAGAGAGAGAATTTAAGTAATGAAGGCAGTGAGTGCAAATTACAAAAAGAGAGCTGTTCTCAAGGGATGAAGGGAGTTAAGTTGAGGCTGGATGCAAATGTATTGAGTGGTGTCTGTAGTCAGCTTGGGGACATCAAGTTTTTAGACCCTGATATCTTGCAAACAGAAGCGAACAGCTGGGATGCATCAGTGAAATGTAAGTGTATAAAGTATTGAGTGGGGGGGGCAGAACACATTTGGAAGGTTGTTTTGAATGAGATCAGAGACCATTAACTCATATGGAGGGGAAGACAGAAAAGTTGGTTTGGAGCCAGATTAGAAGGGAGGGTAAGTGTAGAGAGAATGAACTTCTCAGTAGATTATCACTGGGAATAATAGGAGAGAGGAAGTCCTGTGAACTCTTTACCTTGGACAATGACAAGATGCTTGTTTTATAACCTAGATCTCAACATAGCTAACAGGACACGGGAAGTTAGTCCAACTTTAAAATGAAACAATGAGAATATTGTCAAGTATCTTCCATCCATATTCAGTTCCATCCACATAGACAGTACGTGGACTGACTTTCATTAACCAGAATAAAATTATGGGGCAGGTGGCCAGTTATATATTTGGTAGAGATTAAGCACAGGCTCCTCTTTGGTATTGCTCTGGTTTGGAATTAACTATGGTTTCAGGAGATATCAACGGAACCCAGGTGATAAAGATTAGACTATGATTCTTTTAGTGTGAACTTCTATCCTTTTTTTGTTTTACTTTGTTTTATCAGGAATCAAACTCAAGACCTTGCCCCTGTGAAGCAAGTTCCAGAGCCACTGAGATAAATTCCTAGTACTTTGGTGTTAATTTCCCAAGGATGAATTTTATTTCTCATGTTTGTATCACTTAATCTGGATAGCATGGACATAAAATATTAGTGTCTGGAAACAGAGCCATAGCCATATATTTACACAAGTGGACATTTGGGGCAGGGGTGAAGATATGTTCATGGATATTGTTGCATCCCTGTTGGTCTCCTTATTGACACAAGTCAGCAAGTGGGCTAGCAGCTGCTCCACTTGTCATTAACAGCTCTTTAATTTCATTGACCACAGGACCTCTTGTTGACCAATGTTAGCTTCATGATGAAAGGAGAAAGATTTTCTCTCAAATCATGCCAAATCACACACAAACTTCAAATCGTCAAGTTTGAGGGTGCTGGGAGAGTCTAATTGGAGATGAAGCTGATTCTCATGCATGTTGGCCTGGCACTGTTTGGTTCTATCTTCTATTCTAGCTTCCTGGTTCCAGGTTGAGGCAAGTAAATAGCTTTGCATAGATAATTTGGCCAGAATATGTGTTAAGATTCTAAGTAATACAGTAGTAAATATTTAGTCTTTGAAGGCACATGGTCTGCCTTAAAACCATTCTACTCTGTTGTTATAATGTTTAAAGAGACAGATAATATATACTTAAAAAGGGACATGCATTTGTACATATTTATAACAATATATGTATACATATGTGAGGTTTGACCTCATATAATCATCTCTGTAATCTTGTACAAGTAGTACTTGTGTGAATTAACTCTTGTAGATACAGAATCACTAAGAGAAATGGATCCTGCCATCTCTAGACTATCCTGAGGTGATCTTCATCCACTTTCATCTTCCTCAGACACATTCTCTAAGGCCTTCTCCAGCACCAGCTTTAGGGACTTCCGCCCCTGTTGTTGCTGCTGCTGTTGCTGCTGCTGCTGCTGCTGCTGCTGTTTGAACTTAAAGGAGCCAACAAAGAAGTAAATGATGGGATTGGAACTGCTGTTGATACCAGACAAGAAGAAAGCAATCAAGCTGCAGCAAACCAAGTCACTGTCATCTGTAACCCAGGGCAACAGGGAACCTGTGATGCCTAGAGGCAGCCCACAGATGAGAAAGACCAGTGCTGCGAGCCCAACGGTCACATACAGCCTGGTCAGAGGCAACCTCTTGGGGCCACAGAGCATCCTGACCAGCAAGGCCAGGCTGGACCCACACAGAACCACAAATAGAAAGATCAGCCACCCAGCAGTTATGAAAGACATTGTAAGACAGGAATGAAAGGGAAATTTAAATTTTGAGTTACAGAATATGAGTACCAGGATGCTCAGCAGCAAGGACAAGGACCAGAGAAGGGCACACATGACAGCTGACATGAGTTTTGGTCTCAGATGCCTGTACCAGATAGGCCAGTGGACACACAAGCAGCGCTCAGCACTAATTGCACTGAGCATGCTCATGCTGGTGATGTAGGAGCACATCATCATAGAGAACATGGCCTGGTTAATGAATATAACCACCTCACAATGTGAAGTGAAGTGGAAATAGTAGAGGAAGCTGTTCGTGAAGTCTACAATATGGCCACAGAGGAAGAGATAGTCAGCAGCAGCCAGGTTGAGGATGTAGACTGAGATTGCATTCCTGCGAATGTGAAAGCCCAGGAGCCAAAGCACAATTATGTTTCCCAGCAGCCCAATGAGGCTGATGATGAGGTCCAGCGAGGTCACTGTTAGGAGTACTGTGCTGATGGACACATCATTATCACTCTTATTCGTTGCTGTGGACCCTTTCCTGCACATGGTCAGAAATTCTTCACTGCTGCTCCTGGAACACAAATAAGAGTTGAGCACCTTCTACATGATCTCTGATTCTCAGAGCTAATCATCAATATGGAAATTACTATCTTTGTGTTACAGAGCAATAAAAAGAGAGTCTTGCTGAGATTAAATAATTATAATCTGGGAATCCTGAAAGATAACCTCAAACCCATTTCTTCCCATCTCTGTGACATTTGGCTCTCTTTTCTACAGTGTAGATCCTCCACCAAGAAGGAATTTTCTGGAGTCTAATCATATACATTAAGCCATTAATTAATCATATCTAAGAATTTCTTTGTATGGGAGAGAATAATTAACTATAGAATGTAACCAAAAAAAAGGGAACCCAGTCTTCACTCTGTCCTGGTTCAAATACTTTCTCAGATGATAAATTTGGAAAAGGCAGAGATACAACAGACTGTGGTCATGATCAGACTCATTTGCTTATGTGGGAGATTTTTTAGGGACTTGGAGAGAATGTAACCTCATACACTCATATGACTCATACCACTCACACCACTGTGATGATGGGCCATCACAGAGGGCTGGACGTGGCTCATTGTATCAGCCAGTACATACAGAAGGACTTCTCATTCCCAAAGGTCTAATGCTGCTGATGATAGAGTGTATCCTCATTATTTATTTAGTGAATGAATATAGGCCTGAGGATTAAGATAGTAGAATATTTGGATGAAAATATATTTAACCTTTAAATAATTAAAGGTATTAATCACTCAGTTAAGATGATAAAAGCAAAATTTCCTTGTTCATAATTATTCTGTGGACAGCACTGTGTTTTAAAGAACTAATTATGTGTGACTAACTTTGAGAAGGACTCCAGGTAGGTCATAATCTTCATGGGCCCGTGGAGAACAGGACCAGCAACACAGGCATTCTTTAGCTTGCCTTCTGTGTGATCAGTGATGTTTAGTACCATGTTGAGAAATTTCCTACTTTACCTAGGAACACACAGAAAAACAGAGCACAAACCACAGTTGAACACTGACATGCCTTTGAAATGAATTCACAGGGTAGGATCTCTCTTCAACCTGAATTGCTCAGCAATATTTTTTAAAAAGGAGGAACTGAGGTTAATGTTGGATTCTCACTAAAAGGAATTATTCAAAGTTCGATTCTTATTAACAGAAGACTTCGAAGTCATTTGCTTTTAGGTGTACAATATAAACTTACAAAAATTCTGTCGAAAGAGATTTTGATTTCATTTGGAAATAGGAAAACTTTTATGTGAGAAGAGTCTTTATTAGGAAAATAGAAGAGCATTGCAGTCCATAAAATACAGAGATATCATATAGATTTTACCTGAAGAAAAGAGACCCATTTATACTCCAGTATCTATTAACAAAGCCAAAATATATTATGTACAGTTACAAATCTCTATGAAAAATATGATCATTATATCTAAAGAGTACCAATCAAATTAGTTTTTTAAAAGCCATGAAGCATTATTCATACATCTATAGCTTTAATCTAGATGAAAAAAGAAGAGGTTGACCTAAACTGTCCCTCTGTATCCTCTTGAGGATGTGAGAGTTGAAATTAATTCCATTCCCAGAGGATGGAACTGGAGCACAAGATGAGTAATTTGTCCTGGTCTCACACACTGGACTGAACCCAGCAGTACTGTCTCACCATGTATTGCTTTGATTAAGAAATTCAGAATCGGGCCGGGGATATAGCTCAGTGGTTCCGGCGCCTGTCTTGCAAACGCAAGGGCCCTGGTTCGATCCCCAGTAACCACATACCATACTGGGCTTGGAGACTCATGCCCAGCAGCAATCAGTACCACATACCACAGTGCTAGGTGTGGTGGCTCACGTCTATAATCCCAGCACTTGGAAGGCAGAAGCAGGAGGATTGCTGTGATGTGAGTTGGAGGCTGAGCTCAGGGTCAGCCTGAATTACAAACCAAGACCCTGTCTCAAAAAAAAAAAAAAGAAAGAAAGAAATTCAGAATCACAGAACTGTTCATTATTACAGAGGAGGGCAAAAGAACGTAGTAACGTAATTCCAAGTTAGATCCAAGTTGGCCATCCAAATTGTGTTCAAAATAAGATCTACCATTGATACACACTTGAAATGAGAGGAAAGGAAAGCAATGAAATGGAGGAGATAGAGAGTTGAGTGAACAGTAAATAGGATCACACATCAGAATGCAGAAGCTCTCTTCTGACTAATCAACACTTTTACACTTGGGATTCTGAAGACTCTCCTAGAAAAGAGATCTCCAGTTAGAAAGAGTACAAATCCTCCTCTTACAGTACAGAGTGATATCAGGAGTGACTGCCTCTATCGTGATATCCCTAGCGATGACAAGCTCCCATAGTTTTGGTTGTACAGAAGATGTGGGAGGGAAATCAGAAATCCTCTGCTTTCCACCAAGGACAGTTCATTTTACATATGTGATTTTAGAAGCCACTGAGGGGAAACTACCAAGAGACTCGGGCATTATTCTCTATGGAGTTGTGAGTTGGAAGTGAGAGAGTTTCCTTACCTACCCGGTCCTCCTTTCAATGAATAGAGCGATGACTGTACTCTCCCTTTAGGCACAACATCATCCTTTGTCCTTATAAATCTTGGGATTTACTTCACTGTTGCTTGCCATACATTGCTTTACCACTCACTGTTAATTTTGCTGAATTATGTCCATTATTGCAAATAATCAATTGAAAGCTCTCCCCAATTATTTCAGTTTGTAGTAACCTGTTCTTTTTGGTACCTCATGTATCAAAAGGAAAATACCTTTGAAAGCAAGTAAACCAGTGAAACTGAGAATTACAGCATTTCAGCTATTACATGAAATGCCATCAGATGGATACAGAATCACTAAGAGAAATGGGTCCCACAATCTCTAGACTATCCTGAGGCCATCTTCATCCACTTTCATTTTCCTCAGATATATTCTCTAAGGCCTTCTCCAGGACCAGCTTTAGGGACTTCCGCCACTGTTGTAGCTGCTGCTTCTGTTGCTGCTGCTGTTTGAACTTAAAGAAGCCAAAAGAAGTAAATGATGGGATTGGAACTGCTGTTGATACCAGACAAGATGAAAGAAATCAAACTGCAGCAAATCAAGTCACTGTCATCTGTAACCCATTTTGATGTTTAAATTCAGTATAAGAAAGCATTTATTCCCATCATTCCAAATTTAAACCTGTGGAATGTGGAAAAGGAGTGGAAAGATAGAGACAGTAGGAAATGGCCTGTATAATCCCACTGAGAATGCCCATACTTCTGGCTTCCTCCTCATTGATGTATCTCACGTGTACATGACACTCCAAAGTAGAAACTAAGTAACATAAACCTGTGCCAAAAGTAGATATTCTGAAATAAGAAAGATGGAGGTGTGTGTCCTTACCTTTTTTGCATCCTTCTGTCTGGTGGTAGCCAGCCGATCTCTGCTAGAGGAGAAGAACGTTTGCAGGACTGAGTGACACAAGTGGCCTTGCTCTGTCTTCTAAGTCAGCTCACAGGAGCTGGGGTCAGGGGTGGAGGACCAATGAGATCTGCCAAGATGCTCAATGGCTCACGTGATTTCCTACAAAAGGGCTGCGAACCAACCAAACAGCAGAGCACTTTGAAACATGAATCCTCACCAGAATGTTTCTAGGCATCTGTCCAATTTCTACTCAGAAATCAATTTCTTTTCGTCTTCTGCATGTGTTTATCTCAATTTAAGTAATTGACATTTTGATGTCTTTAATTTCTAATTCTTCGCTAAGGCTGCAATAATGTCACCCAATGTACACTAGGATATGAGGCTTTATAATGATTTAATGAGACATATTCTGGGCCACTCAACATTGTGTATGTTTTGACAATTTTTTGTCTATGTTTTCTTTATCTAGTAGTATTTTTTTCACCTGTGTGCTTTAAACGACACCAAAGTGAAAGTCTCCCTAAATCTCACCTACCAAAGTCCACCCTCTTCTATTTTTATTTGTGTTTCTGTTACTATACTATTATTTTGATGGTAAAATTATGTTTTTATTTTTCATTATTCATATTAAGAAACAAAACAACAGTCTTCCATTATACTTCTGAAGACTTTACCTCACATACCATATTCTGCTTCCTCCTTCCATTTCATGACACTTTTATTTACTTGTATGAATTATAGACACTAAAAGTTTTAGATATTATATTCTATGATGTCCCTTCTTGTGCCTCATGAAACAGATAATCCATTCTTATTTTAAATTGCAAATACATTAAAATATCATTTAGTATTAAAATTGTTTTCATTGATCCAGTTTGTAACTACTTTGTAAGTATTTGACAATTGACTGAGATGTATTCTTTCATATCTGTATGTAGAAATGTTCATCTCCAGGCCCTCAGAATATGATGGTATTTGGAAATAAAGCTGAAACAGGTAATGAAGGCCGGTGTAACCCAACCTGTCTGGTGTACTTACAAGAAAAGATTAGGACACAGACACACAGAGGTAAGACACAGGGAAAAGACATCATATTTAAGCCAAGGAGAGAAATCTCAGGAGGAATCAGCCCTGCCAATACGCTGAGCTTAGATTTATAGTTTCCTGAAAAGTGAGAAAATAAAATTCATTTGTTTAAGCTACTCTGTCTGCAGTAACTTCTTTGGAATACCTAGTAAATAATACAGAACCTCTCTGTTATGGTCATCATTTTAAGCTTTGGTGTTTCTGTATGAATAATACTAAACCAAGGCCTTTTTGATCCAATTTCTCAAGGATTGAATTACAAAGCAAAAACCAGAATAGAGGAGCTCAGGCATAAGAAATTTGGGTTATTTATAACTGATTATTCTAAGGAGGGAATTGAATCCAAGAAATCATATACATATATATATATATATATATATATATATATATATATATATATATGAGGAAGGAAGGAGTTGGATTCAAGTAGTCATATAGATATATATAGAATAGCAGAAAATCTGAAAACCGTATCTATGCTTAGTATTCTATCTTCCTGTGTGGATGGAGTGCTGACCTTTGCTGAGGCCAAAGAGTGTTTCCCAGTCGGAGTGACAGCAGAGCACATCTTTGTTCTCTAATTTAGGGAATGACTACAGGGCCTAAAGTGAAAGCTGGTGACCAAGAGCGGCCCAGGAAGATCCTGGAGGGATCTTGGGCTTTCTGTTACATGATCATGGAGCAAATAAAGAAAAGAGTCCTTTCAGATACTGTCCTCCTTCACCAAGATGCTCCTGAGTACCTACCTCTTACCATTCACTTGTCTCATCCTAGCTTGTCTACCTCCCTATAATTATTGTTCTGTCAGTTTATTTGCAAATGAGGCCAAAGTCTCAGAGTAAAACAATGTTATCTTGCACCTTCCAGTTTTACATTAAAAATAATTTAAACCATTATTCCCACCAGGCACACCATGGCTTGACACTACTTGGTTATTTTAGTGCCTCCCTTGTCATAGCAAGAATGTATTCATGTGCATGCAGCAGTTCAGACGACGCAGAGCTATACACAAGATCAGAGTCTCCCTGATTCTGATTTCTTCAGGCCTATGACTGTTACTTGTACTTTCATACTTTATTATTAGCTGTCAGAGTTTAGCTTATATTCTCATATTTAATTTGGTAATATGAACAACTGGATATTTTGACTTCTTTTATAAAAGTTTTATTTCCCACAATGTATTACTCTTCTCTTCCTTACTTCATGAAACGTATTATGTGACAATTTAAATTTAGTAATATTTATAACAGCAGAGAAGGTACTGTGATTAGATAAAAGGTTGGAAGTAGGGAACAAAAGGGATTGAAAGGAAGGGTAATTATGGGGTTAGTTGTCACCAAAACATGTGACATGCATGTAAGAAAATACCATATTAAAAGCCAATATTTTGTAAAAATATGTACACAAACAGAAATTTATTAAAAATCAAAACAATACAAGAATACCTATCACTGCTAAATTCGCTTCTTGTTTCTCCTGCTTCGGTGAGTAGTAGTGCAGTGGTGATAACTGCTTATTATTTTTGAGAAACATCATTTCAGTTAGAAGCTGAATCAGATACAAATATTGATGTGAGGAATGCAATGTTACATTTTGAGTATCATTGAATATTTTATCCCAGGAATGCTACTGCAAGAGCTTGGGTCTTCTAAGGGACAATTTTGAGACAGACAGTGTGAAGATTTCGAGATGGGACCTACTTGGAGGTCATTGGTAATTAGAAACATACACTTAGAAGTCAGTTCTCTTGTGGCTCATTTGCTTCAACAATGAAGGCAGGTTATTGTGAAGGAAGGAAGGCTGGCCCCATGCAGATCTCCTTGCCCCCTAGTCGGCCAAGTTTCTCTTATTTCACTATTGTAAGAAAAACCTAACCAACATAGAGAACATAAAGACATTCAGGAGAGTCTTCAATAGTTATATTTGTCAAATATTTATCAAAAATAAGCTATGTGTTGGATTGACACTCTCCAGTGTTTACATATTCAAGTACTAATGCCTCTTATCTCAGTGTGTCACAAGATTTGGAGAGGAAATGTTCATATGAAGATGAGTTCATTAGATTGGCCTTACTCCAATATAAACAGTTTATCTATAAGTAAATAAGAGTAGAATACATGCATGTAAACACAGCCAACATTTGAAGTTAGAAAGTAAAGACTATGCCACACAAACTAAGGATAGAAAGTTCAAATAAGAGCATGGTGAGGAACAACCACGTGATCCTGAAAATGATTGAAGTTTCTGAAATTCACAGTTTCAAATTTTAGAAAATACTTTTAAAAATGGCCTTTCCATTCTTGATTGTCAAATATACTGATTCTCCTACTCTGAAAAACTATACATCCTTTATCAACCTAGGCAGATAACCCAGAGAATGGAAAATTATGTTCTTTAAAAATCTCTAGGCAGGTGTTTCCTGGAGGTTTATTTGTAATGGCCAATCTGGAAACAAACCAAACACCCATCCATTTATGAAAAGTGAAGGCAAATCTTAGTGCACTCATAGAACAGTATACTCCCTGCAGATGTATAAAACAACAATAGGAGATTCAAGATGGCTGAGTAGAGATGCCTGACACTCAACTCCTCCACAGAGAAGAAACAAAGGAACAGTGTATAGCTACATTTGGAAGTGAGGGGAATCAGAAAGAAAGAGACTATAAGCCTGTAAGATTCAGAGACCTAGGAAAATAGCACAATAAATGAATAAAATGCCTGGTCTATTTGCTCCGGTGTCCACAGTTAATAGAGCAAGAGGCTCCTGTGCCACAAATAATGGTAAAAGTGATTCCCAGTAGCACTGTCAGTAGGGATACTGAAAACCTTAGCTACTCAGTCATTCTGCAATCACAACAGGCATGCATTCAACTCAAAGAACTGGGAATCTGCACGATGGCCTGGCTTCAGCAAAGAATTTCCTGTTCATTCTCAGGTGCCATAACCAAGAGCCATCTTGAGATGTGAGCTACTGAGTTTGGATTGCTCTGTGGCTCACGAGCACCTAGCTATCCCCATCTCCGGAGTCCCACAGACGTTCCTCTGAGTGAATTTGGATGTAGATGACCTACAAATACACGTTGGAAGCAGAGTGATGACAAACTGAGCCTTCTGGGTGCCCTGCGCTGTCAACAAGAGGTGTTGCAACACGGAAGGAAATGGAGAATACCACCCTCAAGAAGTAAGTGTCAGATCGCTTTCCGTCTGAGGCCTGCTTGGCCAGCCACATGGAGATGTAGTAGCACTAGCCCTGAAGTCTGATGCTCACATGGTTTCTGCTACCTATGCCAGTTTTGGCAAAAGGTGAAGAGCTGAAGGTAACTGAACTTCCAATGCTCTGTTGCCCCCAGGAAGCTGAGGAAGTTCTGGGTCACTGTGTGTCTCCAGCTCTTACACTGACATAGGCATATTGGGGGGAGAAGCTCTGGTTTTACTCTTCCCCTATCTGTGGGTCTGCAAGACTAAAACAGCCAAGAGTAGCTTTGACTAGGGCTGGCTGCAGTCCTGCTCTGGGCTGTGCCTGGCTTTCAAGAGAAGAAACTCCTCGATTGCTGTTGCCACCACAATATAATTCCTATTTAGATTTTCCCACTTCTCATTCCCGCATTTGTATAAATACCACTAGTGTGAGAAGTTGGTGTGAGAACACTACATGAGGATGACAGAAGTGAATTCTTCAGGCCACCAACAGGTCACTAAAGAAGTCAAGCCCTACATATCCTTCATCTCAGATTTCTATTCCTTAACTGTGAGAGGCTGCATTCCTACTATGTAAGTTGCACAGTATGAGGTATATGTTGTTATAACAAAGAAAACTAAAACTTACTTAACATTATTAAGTATTATTTCAGTTATAGTAAGATAAACTCAATTTACTATTGAGGAAAATAAATTTTTCATTTAAGCCTCAGCTATTTGTACAGTGTTTACACGAGTGTACAGTCATATCTTAATCTCTTGTATTCACTTACTGCTCATGCATGGAGGGTAACTTCCCAGTCTGTGAGCTCCATTGATAACTGTCACATATAATAGTACTACTTTTATCCTATATATTGGATTTTTATACTCTATGTATAGATATATTCTCACAAGGAAACACTCATGTAAACACTATACAATTAGCCAACTCTTAAATACAATAGAAATCTGAGATCAAGGATATATAGGGCTTGATTTCTTTAGTGACCTCTCTGAGTCAAATATTGTATATTCACTGCTGCGCAGAGAAATATACAGTAGAGAACATTTAGAGTGTATCTATTGTTCAGCAGAGAGCAAATGAGACAACTATAATTTCCTAAAGGAAAACCCAGACAGGGCAGTTAGCAAATCCACACTGTTTACCACATTTGTATATTTCTCAAATTAATAATTATTCTTTTTTTCTAGGATTTTGTTGTTGTTGTTGTTGAATGGGAAATAGGGAGGGCATGCATGTACAGATTGTGAATGTACTTAATTTTATTTACCTTTTAACATAAGAATATATGTAATGAATATTGAATCAGTATCACATGTTTTAAAGTTTTACATATCACATTGGAAGTAAATCTGAGTAAGATATAACGCTGTCTGGTAGGAAATGTCAGAGGGAGAAGGGCAAGGGAGAGTCACAGGTGACTCTGATCTGCATAAACTTATCTTCCATGGCTTAACATATACAAAGACTCCCTGTGCTTTCCATTGTGTTTTTAAGAGGGAAAACAAAGAAAAGCAAAAAGAAATAATATACTAGAGTTCCAGAAAGAAAAAACATTCTGTCTCCACCAGTCAGTAAAAAAAAAAAAGAGCTCCAAAGGAAAATCTGAAAACCGCTATGCAGGGAAGCAGTGATGAGGTCTGTGTGGAGGGCTCACTCAGTAATCTTGTTCGACCCATTTGAGAGCGGGTTGCCCCGGGCCACAGGAGCCCACAAGCTGGGTCTGTGGCCCTTCCTGGGTCCCCCATTTTCCATCCATTCCTCTTGGGAAAAGCCCGTTATGTGTCATCCAGATGGCTGATGTTGACAAGAGAGAGGTAACTACACGTTCTCCCCAGAAGTGAGTGTTACCAGGCAGATGTCCAAGGGGAGCCCAGCACGGCTGGCCCCCTCACTCCCAGCTCTGACCTGCATCTTCCCAGGCCAGACAACACAGACGTGGGCTCAGGACCCTACTCTGTGCTCTGCCTGTGGTAAGTTGGGCGGTCACCTGGCTTCTCAGCCTCAATTCCCTTGTCTGTCATGGAATAACACCAATTCTGTCCAGTGCTTTCAACCCCTGGAGGGCCGGGCACACGTTGCATGTCTTTTAACTCCATTCCTCTGGGAAGCTGAGGCAGGATGATCTGAAATCTGAGCCTACGTGGGCTCCCTGGGATGACACTACCTAGAAAGGAGGGCTCTGGGCACAGTGCAGGACAAAGACCCTGGGTTCAGCCCCAGTTTAAACCAACAGAAAAAATGGACGTAAAGTATTCAGCGCAGTAGCCAGAACTGTAAGGCGGCTGAAATGTAGGAAAGGTTTTCTTTCAGGTGGGACTGTGGTCTACAAAAGAAGGAATCAGTGCATAAATTAATTTCAAGAATGTATGAATGTTTATGAACAATAAACAGTTCGTGGGAACCTTGAATTATGCTATCTCTTCTTGTCGTCAAGGTTCCTTAGAATGCTACAACTGTTTTCCACTGAACTCCACAGGAAACCCAGCCCTTTAAGAAACCGCACCACGCTTTTATGACGTCATCAACACACTCAAGCAACAGGCTCGATGCGTTGAGAACACACCCCTGTCTGTTGCGTTTAGTTCAACAGTGTTTAACAGTTTGAGGGCAGGTAACAGGGCTGTGCAGAGGCTAAAGGAAGACATTTCCTGGTGCTGGACGGCAATGTGATGATGTGGCCCACCTTCTTGCCCTCGCTGCCTGAGGATTCCCGAAGAAACCAGAGTCAGAAACTGGTTGTGGCAAATAAAGAGGTAAATTTCTCATTCACAGCCCCTGGGAAGAGAGTGAGTCCCTGATGATCACACCATGATTAAAGTCTGTACCACGGCTGGGAGCAATAAGGACACCCTCAGCGCCCCTAGATCCCCTGTCCTCCAGGGCACAGGCCCACCCTTCCACGGTCTGAGTGCCTGGCTATCACTTCTTAGAGCCCCTTCTTAGGACTTGGTATTCTACTCTTACCACCCACACGGGACCTCTCTCAACCCTCTTATCAAAAGGCTTCAGTTCCTGTCCTTGTCGGAATGGGGAGAAGGGCAGGGCACAGACAGATTTTGAGGACAGGGAGGGAAGGTAGAATGTGGTTAGTTCCAGACCTCCTAGACTCTGACATTACCGCCCTTCACCTGGCCTTTGATCCTCCCACCACGTTTTCTCAAGTGTCTTTATGCCCTTTCAGTAGCTGTGTTGGAGACTTGGATTCCACTGGCTAGGGGGTTGGGCCATGGGAAGAGATGCAGTCAGGTGTTAGGCTCCCTCATTCCCTAACTTATACACTGTCAGTGTGAATATTTCACCAGAGAGCTCAAGGTTGGCATCGTCTTGGGGTTAACATTGGAGACAGGCCTGTATAGGTTTTCTGTCATCTTGTACTCCCCAAAGAGATTTAAAAATTGCTTACAAAGTTGTCCACTTCACATGTGAATTCCCTCTGATTGCAGAACCAGACGGCCCTTTTTTCAAGCTCCTTCATGTTAGAGCTATTCATGTTTGACTAATGCGGAACAGACCCCAAGAAACCCAACTTTGCAGCAGAAATCCATCCCAGATAAATTCCAGGTGAGATCCTGAGTACCACCGGATTAATGTGAGGCCTTTAAAGGTATTTGTTCCAGGCCACATCTTGCTATGTTTCCAGGTAAACCTCCATTCACAATGCGCTTGCTGCAGTCTCCAAGTCCTTGCACGTGGCAACAGGCCCAGGCACTTCCTCAAAGGTTAGTTCTGATTGATTCTCTTGAGACAAGATATATTAATGTACTTTAGCAATGATATTTGACTGATTTAAGAAAACAGAAGTTCTAGTAATAATATTCAGTTTACTTTCCTTTGCTCCTTCTCCTGAGTGTGCTTGTGTGAGTGTCTCTGCATGTGTGTGTGTGCATGGTGCTCTGGATGAGCCAAGGCCTTGTGCATGCCGATTGAGCACTCTAGCGCTTAGCAACACTGCGCTCACTAATTGCCTGATAAATGGATTCATTAATTGTAGGACCAAAAATTGAGTCAAAGAAGCACTCAACTATATCTGCAGTCTTTTGAATTTATTTGTTCATGTATTTATTTATTTTGAGATGAGATTGATTAACTTTTTCTTTTTTTCAGGATCACCTCAAACTTATGTGCCTCTTGTTTCAACTTTCCCAGTATCTTGGACTAAAAGGTGTGAACCACATACTTGCTTTTGTTTGTTCTTTTGTCTTCATTTCCTTTTATTAGCCACATGGACATTTCATTTCCTCACTCATTCATAATTACAGACTTTGTACAGTTGTGAGTGACATTGCAGCAGATGACAGCCATGTCATTATTTGGCAAAACCCATGCAAGAGGATGTGAAATCAGAGATGTACCATTTTCATGAGTATCACTGCTTTTCCTTTCCACAGTTGAGAGAGTTTCAAGTCAAGAACAGCCTTGGGGGAATTACAGAAAAACAGAATGAGAAAAAGATTAAAATAAAAGTCATCCTGGGAACATGAATGTTGGTGATGGTCACTCACCAGATAACTCGAGTCTTGAATGACCAGGATGCTGCTGATGAGGTGGTCTTAAATGGCAACAGAGGGTCAGGGTGCTTGTGAGGAATGTGCTATGTGCTGGGAGAGAATTCTGCATTTGAGAGGCAAGAATGTTATATCTCAGTGGTTGGATACTTGATAAGATTATGCCAAGCTACGGGTTTATTCCTCAGAGAAAGAACAAATTTCATGTACCCTTGTGAAGTTTAAATAAAATGCTTTCATGAGAGTTGACCAGGGCCAGGTGCAGGGTAAACATATTTTAATGGTTGAGGCTATTTGATTTTCCTCAGCCTCATAGGAAGTCAGGCCAGTGAGAAGAATCACTTACGCTCAGGCTCTCTGAAATTCCCCCAGGGTGTGTGAGGAGAGCCCAGCCACCAGAACTAGGAAGAGGCATTCTAAGTCATCTTTGCCATTAGCTTATAGGTTGCCATCAGAAGAATTACTTCCTCTCCTGTCCTCACTGTCTTTTTTTCTTTAATTGAGCCTATTGGTGCATTTCAAGTGTACATTATGAACACATTTATCATTGAGAATTTGTAATTGCACGTGATATATCTTGATACTTATCTTTCCCATTTCCATGCCTTTCCTTTAACCCCCACACCTCTTATATTCATGAGCTTTTCTTCATTTCTCCTTCAAAATTTTCTTTCTCTTCTTTGCTCAGTGTCTTTCAAATTGGATTTTTACCTTCCTTCCTTGAGTCCCAGTGAGCCCTACAGGGACTCTGGCTTCTATATGAAGATGAAGATCAGGGTCAGTGTGGCACAGAGGGGCTCTCTGGAGAAACAGGGCCTCCTTTACTATTGTGGATAGTACTTCCTCCTGCTGTGGCTGGCCCAGGTCACTGCCAGACAGTCTTTTGCTGAGCTACAGGGAGAACAAGGTCATCAGGTTTCAGGAAGGTGGCCTTCAGCCCCTGCATTGAGCTTGGGACATCTGAAGTGTAGGCATGTCTGCTGGAGCCTGAGAAACCCTCATCCACGCTCCCAGTGTCTCCCAATGTGTTTGACTGTCTTCTGAGTGTGCAGAGACTCTGCTCTCTTCTTTGTGTCTGTCACATTTAGACATCTTTCCTTTGTGACCTCCTTAAATCTTCTTTCTTCTGTGACAGGCACACAGACCAGACTGCTCCTGAAGCACCTTCTGCTGTGTCACTGTATCACATGGCTGTGTTCCTTCCCCAAGAGCTGCTAATAATGGAATGACATTATTTCAGGTCTGTGCCTTCAGTCTTGTTCCTTCTGCCTGAACTGGGCTCACCCCACTCACCTGCCCAAACAACTGTGTCCTCTACTGAGGCTCTTCTATCTGGGTGGTTTAGTCCCTAGAGTCATGAGTTCTGCCTGGAGTCTGGAACAGGGAAGCCACATGAAGCTTTTCCTTGAGGTCTGGGGAACCGGAAGTGTGTCAGAGTCAGCCTGGCTCACCTTGTCCCAAGGTGATTCTTATAGGAAGTGAGTAACCTGCCCATTTGTTTCTTTCTGAACAGATCTCTGGTTCTGCCCGTGGCCTCAACCTTGGCTGAAAGGAAGTGAATGTCTCCTCCTGCAGCAGCAGTGCCTTGGCTGAGGGCCCAGATTAGGATATTCCCTTGATTCTCCTCCCCTTCCAACCACCTGAAACCTTAAGGGGAAAGTGTGATTACATTTCACATTTTGTAGAGGTTTCAGTCCGTAGTCAACTGGCTCCAAGCCAAGCTGGCATTGAAGAGGGCCATCACGGGAGAGAAACAATGGGTGGTGAGGCAGGCAGGATGGCAGCAAGCCTCAGCACCAGCAAACCTCTTTTAGTTTTATTTCATGGAGATTTCAACCATTTGGATAAACTCACTCACATCCAGATAGGGCTTTTGATTATCCAAACTCAAAATTCTGACAAATTACATACTGGACTCATCTAATACCACACATATTTAAATTTCTTACCACACACTCTAGGTCAGTGATGGCAAACCTTTTAGTGACAATGCCCAGATTGTAATCCAAATCCCACATATTTATTACACAGTGTCAACACTAACATTAAATCTGAACACTGAAGTTTTCAAGTAGAACAAACAACTTGTGTTTTGTGATAAAAGAGATGCAGCATACATGGCATAGGTTTGCCACCACAGTCCTAGATCCAGCCACCTCTGAAAAGCCTCATCTGTGAGCACATGAGGCTTTGGGGAGACATGTAGATAACAAGGCTAACAACTGCTGACCCTGTCCTATCAGGACTATGGCTAACCTTAGCTTAGCAAAAATTTAGGGATATATATATATATATATATATATATATATATATATATATATATAGTTACATATGGTAACCATATGGTTACGTATGGTATATTACTAGGACTGTACACACATACATGGCCAAGGTTATGGCTAGGAACTATACACACATACATATGGTTAGCATTAGTTTTGGTGTTAGAGTTAGGTTAATAGAATTAATGTTTGGTGTAGGGAATAATATAGGATTATGTCCAGGGCTAGATTTAGTGCAAGACTATACTTTCATCAGAAGTGAAGTCAAAATTCATCGAGTTATATGTTTACATGTGATTTGAGGACTAGTTTTAGGAATAAGGATAAGGAATATTGGTAGATTTGGGGCAAATGTTAAGGGTACAGATATTTTAGGTAGGATTACCACTCCACCAGTTCAAGGTTAGTGTTAGAGATATTTTGTGCCTAGTTTCTTATGAGGCTCAGGATTATAACTGGAGTAAGGTTTATGTTTAGTGTTAAGAGTAGGACAAATTTTGCTCTGGGTTAAGTTTCAGATAAATATTAGGTTGAGGGTTGGTATTAGTATTAGGGCTACAGATATGTCTAGAACTAAAGCTAACGTTAGAATTAGTGTTAGACTTAGGGTTAGTAATATAATTACAACCTGCTTCTGTGTATCAGTAAGGTTATGTTTATATTCATGGTTAAGGTTATTACACAGTCTAGAACTAAGTCATGGGCCATCTCTGGAACTAATTCTAGGTTAAAGTTATGTTTAAGTCTATGGTTTTGCTCATTCATGACTAGGTTTAAGTTTAAAGCTAACATATTCAATTAAGGGTTACGTTTAATTTTGTAGTTATAGTTGGTTAAAGAGCAGCTATTATCGTCATCCTCGGCATTGAGGTGGTACGTGGCCGAAGATCAGGTTCGGAGGCCTGGACCAGGAGGGTGAGGGTGCAGAGTCACCACACAGACTCCAGAGAGCATTTTGAGAACTGTTGCACCTTTAATGCAAAATACAGTCACCTTTATAGTAAATGGTAGAGGGTGTAAACATACAACTGGGGACGGTCACGGATTGGTTGAAGCATGCACAGAGGAGGGTTGTTGTAGATCGATTGAAGAGGCAGGCAGTCTTGCTTTTGGCTGAGGTGGAGTCCCGATGAGTTAGAGTCACAATCAGTGAGCATGGCTGAACTTTAAGGCAAGCCTGGCTTTCACCTACAAGCTATAGTCTGTGCTAGCTTCCTAGGTCTAGGGTTAAAGGCAGGGTTATGGGGAGAACAAGAGTTATCCATAAGCTTGATTGGGTTGTCGTTTGTTCAATGTCAAGTTACATGTGGGTCTTGGGTTAAGGTTAGCTTACTGGTTATCTTGGCTTAGAATTTGGAGTCATAGTAGGAGGAAGACTAGGTATAGGCATAAGAATAAGAAGAGGGATAAATAGATACTAGAGAAAGTTTCCACTGGGTTAAGGTTAGGTTTAGCTTAATGTTTGGTTTAGAAGTAGGAAGAGAGAAGAGCTGGAACTAGGGTTCTACCACGGTTAAAGTTAGGTTTAAGATAAAGGCTATACAGAGACCAAGTTTAGACCAAAGAATAGAGATAGGCTTCTGTCCATGTTAGGATTAAATTGAGGATTAGGGAAAGGGTTAAGACTGAAGCTATTAATAGATTAAGTGAAGGCTAGGGGAATAGTGATAGAGGAACTTTTTCCACTGGGGTTCAGTTTTGTCTATGGTACAGTTCATGTTGGGATATATTTGGGGGGTCCTACCAGGGTTAAGGTTAAGTTTATAGTTGGCTTTAGCTATGATTAAATTATATTTAAGGTGAATTTTAGTCTATGGTTATTATTAAGACTATATTTAGGATTCCACCAGTGTTAGGACTCTGTTCAGGGTTTAGGATTTGTGTTTGAAATATGGCAGAGTAATAATTAAGATTATGGTTCCATGAGAATTAGAAGTAGTATGATTATTAAAGTGAAAAGTTTCATCAGGATAATGACATAGGGTCCAATTATTGTTAAGTTTATTCTTTTACCATAGTAGAGTTAAAGTTAGGGTTAGAGTAAAGGTTAGAGCAGAGCACACAGTTAGGTCTAACATTCTACCTGTAAAAGGACTGTTAGAATGCAGTTTTAAGGTTGCACCAGGTATGAGTATGTTTAGGGTTCATATTCAGGACAAGCTCTGACAAGTGCTGGGACTACAACTAGGGCTAAGACTATGGCTAGGTCTAGGATTCCTGCATAATGCAGATTAGTGTTAGTGTTAGATCATCGGCTGGAGTAAGGCCTATGTCTATATCTATGTCTATGTCTATGTCTATGTCTATGTCCATGTCCATGTCCATGTCTATGTCTATGTCTATGTCTATAGCTATGGGTAGGACTAGGGCTAGGGCTGGCATTAAGGCTAACTTGCTACCAGTTTTAGTGTTTTGGTTAGTGTTAGTTTTAGAGTTCCACCAGGATAAAGTTTAAGATTACACTTTATTTTAGGGTTAGATTTAGTTGTAAGGGTAAATCTAGGTGGAGATCTGTGTCTTGTTCAGTTAGGACTAGATTTAGGGTGAGATATAGTTCTAGGACTAGGAGTTGGGTAAATCTAAATTTCACCAGGATTAGGGATAATGCTATATTAGCGATAGTATTCATTTCAGTGATATGGCTAGGGCTTTGGCCAAGGTCATGGCTAGAGATAGATTCAAAAACTTAGGGTTAGTGTTATGGTTTGCTTTAGAGTTAAAGTTCTGTCTGGATGAAGTAAGGTAAGTGTTTGAAGCTCAAGATCAGTAATGCTAAGCCTTAATTTACTACAGAATAACCTTTCGAGTAATTGTTAGGGTTACAGTTACTTTTAAATTGAGAACTCCACTATACTTAGAAATAAAATTAGTTTTAAGATTTGATCAAGTTTTGCCTTAGGATTGTGGTTAGGTTAGGATTATTGCTAGGACTATGCTGAGGTCTACACCAAAGTTGCCACTAAAATGTTTTTAACGTTGTCTTCTGGGCTTGATTGGGGGTAGGTTTGGTGCCAGGGCTATGCTTCAGTCTAGTGCTAGTACTTGATTTACATCTAAGAATAAGTTTCTATTGGTATTACAGTTTGGATTATGGTCACTCTATGGTTATGTGAGAGTAAGAGATCGGATTAGCGTTAGGTTTAGGGTGGTGGTGAGGAATACTGTTATGGTAAGGCCATGGTTGGGTTAGAAATGAGGGTAGGGCTAGTTATCTACAAAGGTGTTAGAGGTAGCATTTCACCAGTGTTAGTGATAGGTTTAGTACTGACATTATTTGTAGGGTGAGATTAGCCTAGAAAGGGATAGAGCTACTTAGATTAGGGCTAATGTTTGATTTATGTTAAGAGTAGAGTTAAGATTCGTGTTCTGGTCATGATCCACCATGATTAGAGTTAGGAACAAAGTTATGGCAAGTAGTAGTGCTAGGTTTAAGGCTAGGGCTGGAACTTGGGCTGTAGTTCCGACCCAGTTAAGTTTAAGATTAAATTAGGATAAGGCTTACTGTTATGTTTACTATGGGATACCAATTTGTTTAGGGTAAGGTTTAGAGTTGGCATTATATCAAGTTCAGTAATCAAATTAAGGTTAGCGTAGATTTAGGGCCACGTTTATAGTAACAGTTAAGATTGAAATTAACGCTCCTGGTACAGTTATAGCTATTGTAGTTATGGGGCTGGTATGCCAACAGGATTCGGTTTATGGTTGGGACCAATGATAGATTTTGACAATGTCCTGTGTTAGTGGTAGAGATGTGTTTGGATTATGTTTAGTATCACAGAGTTAGGATTAGGTTTCTACCAGAGTTAGAGTAAAGATTAATTAGTGTTAAGACTCATGTAAGGTCTAGGTTTTCACAAGGCTAAGAGTTAGTGTTAGAGTTAAAGTTAGGTTTAGTGGTGGATTTAGGAGGTAGGGTTAGGTTTAGGACTAGTTAGGGTAGGCATATGCTCAAGGTTTTATGCGTTTATGGTTAGGGTTAGTATGAGAGTTAGGGCTGTAGCTTATAGTAAATCTAGTGATAGGGCTATTAATCATGTTCTACCAGGCCCATGATTAGGATTATATTTATGGTTAGAGTTCATGCAAAAGCTATGGCTGGGTTAGGCTAGAGTTTCTGAAGGTTTAAGATTTTGTTTGGTGTTAGTAATAGGTCTAGATCTAAAGATAGTTTTAAGTTCAAATTTAGAGTTAGAGCTAGTTTTAAATATGTGTGTAGGTTTCTGAGGTGATTTACATTGGGGCTGCTGTTTCTGGATTATGTGGACTTGGGGTTACATGTAGAGTCCCAGCAGAGGTAAAGTTAGGACTAGTTTTAAAATTGTGGTTATGGATAGGTTTAATGTTAGTGATAGCTCTAGGGCACAAATAAGGGCCAGAGCAATGGCCAGTGTAGTCCTAGGGCTTATAGTTACCACTTAGATGAAGGTAAAGTCTAATGTTTTGGCAAACTGGTATATGTGTAGAGATAGTAAAAAGTTTTGGGCCAAAGGTAGGTAGCTAGGGTTAGATTTGAAGGAAGGGTTTGGTATTCAGGTTGGAGTCAGTGTTAGGGTCCCAGCAGGGTTAGGGTTTGAGATAGGTTTAGTGATACATTTAGGGTTATGATTTAATCACAGCTTTGCCTAGTATTAGAATCCTCTGTGTTTGAGACAAAATAGCTTGCACCTCAAGTTCAAGCAATAAAGGTTTATGTTAGCTTCCAGTCTATAAAAGATGAGTCCATCATCACCTGGCTCCAAATCTGCATGATAGAGTGGCATCGTAGAGGAGAAACCATGCATGGAACAGCTTACAGGATCCACAGCAGTGGGTCTTTCCTTCAGTTTATATTTCAACGGGGCTAGAAGCCTACTGGCTGGTGTCACTCACATGTACAGATGAGCTTCTGTCTTCAATAAACTATCAACCCACACACAGAACTGCATTAAATAAATTAGTGCATTTATTAGTAACATACACACAATCCTATTATCATACACTCATAATATAGCCTCCTCCATATTTGCCCACCTATGAGTAAAGGAGGCTTTGAGAGATATATAGATACAAGACATAGCATCCACCTTGCTTAGGGTTAGCTATAGATTTAGACATAGGGTTAGTGCTAAGATTAGGTTAGTGATAGGGTCATACCAAGGACTAAGTTTTGGGCTAGGGTTAAGCTTTGGCCTGGATTAAGGTTAGGTTAGGTTTCCATCAGGGTTAGGGTTATAAGGAGGTTCATAGTTGCATTGAAGGTTAAGGGTAGCTTTCACTTACCTCTTGTGGTTGTATTTAGAGTTCAACTGATGGCAGGGATAGATAAGATATAGGATTAGGTTTATAACTAGAGCTAGATTTAGGTCCAGGGCTAGGTTTTGTATTAAGAATAAGATTATGTGCACCCATGTTTGTATCAGCTTAGTTTGTGATTGCTAAATCTTGGAAACAACACAGAAGTCCATCAATAGGAGAAAGGATAAAGAAAATGTGGTTCATTTATACAACAGAGTATTATTCTGCCATTAAAAATGATGAGACTGAGTCATTCATACTCAAATGGATGTACCTTCAGGACATCTTCATAAGTGAAATAAATAGGTCACATAGATGTGTAAATATCATATCTTTTGTTTGGTATGAGAAACTGAAGATGTAAATGAGTTCCTGTACATAGAGTTGATACTGTGAAATAGAAAATATTTAAAAGGAAAGAGGGTATAGAGGTAAATAACAAGGGGAAAAATAATGTGAGAATAATTTAAAAAATGAAATAAAGCTTATGGATATAGGAGGTGGAAGGTTGCACTGTGGGTAAGGGAAAGAGAAAAGTGAAAGTCAAGTCCTGTCACATTCTGGTACAAACTCAATATTGAATGTGATGATGATGTGCATTTATAGTGTACCGATAAAGGCTTGAATTTAAGAAAATGTGTAAGGTTAGGATCAGAGTGAAGGCTAGGGATAGTGACAGATCTAAGGCTAGAACCTGGGTAAGGACTAGTGCCAGATTATGGTTAATGGTAGGTCTTTGCTTAGTAAAACGTCTGTATTTAGGGCTACAGTTATACAAGCATTAGCATGAGGGTAAGGGCTAGGACGAGGGCTAGCACAATGGCTAGTAATAGGGACAGGTATTGGGTTCTGCCATGGTTATGTTTTGAGTTGTTTGGAGGGAGGGTTAAGGTTAGGGTTAGTGTGGTTTGGTTATGGTTTGGAATAGGATTAGTGCATGGGTTAGGATTACATTGTGGATAGAGTAGAATATTAAGGAGAGGTTTATGTATAGATATAGATCTATGCCAGAGAAAGAAACCTTTGTAGGGATAGGGGAAAGGTTGTATATCTGAATAAGGCTAGAAGTAAGATTTGGACTAAAGCTATAGAAAGAATTAAGATGAAATTTATAGCTAATGGATTAGGATTAGAGTTAGGTTTTTAGTTAAAGTTAGGGCTTGGATATGCTGTGGGTAGGTTTGTGTGTAGTGGCAGGGTCAAGATTAGAATTACTCCTAGGTTTCGTGTTAGATTTTAGTTATAATTCTAGGTCTAGCATTTGGGTGAGCATTAGACAAGATCTTGGGGTAGAAATAAAATTAGAACTCTTGTTAGGGATTCTATTTAAGGTTATGCTTATGTTTGTAGTTAGTGTTAGGGTAGGGTTAAGGTGAGTGACAAGGTGAAGTTGAAAATTAGGTTTAGGTCTTCACCTAAGTTAGGATTAAAGCAACGTTCGCAGTTACACTTAAGATTAATGATAGTTATGGATTTAGGTTAGTGTTCAGTTTAGAGCTCAACTATTGCTACAGATAGGTTGAGGTTGAAGGTTAGGGTTAGACTTATGACTAGAGCTACATTTAGGTCCAAGGTTAAGTTTTCTATTAAGAATAGGGTAAAATTGGTGCTAAGACTAAGAACAGAGTTAAATACAAGGCTACAACCTGGGTACAGACTAATGCTAGTTACACCTAATGCTAGGTCTATGTTTGTTAGAACACCTAGGCCTAGGGCTGCAGTTACATCAGGATTAGCATTAGATTGAGTGCCAGCACAGTTGCTAGTAGTAGGGATACGGTTTGGGTTTTCCAGGGTTAGGGTTTGAGTTCTTTGCATTTAGAGCTAAAGTTACTGTTAGCCTTTGGATTAGAATTAGTACATGGATTGGGGCTTCTTTGGGGGCAGGTTAATTGTTAAGACTAGGTTTCTGTATAGATTTTGAGTTTTTCCAAGGAAGGGAATTGTTCCAGGTCAAGAGAAAAGGCCATGTGTAAGGGTAGGGTTAAGTCAAGGGTTTGGGCTAAAGATGTGGAAAGAATTAAGGCTAGATTATACTTAGAGGATTAGGCTTAGGCCTTGGATGAGGGTTAACCTTTCGCTTAGGGTGGGGCCAAATATGATATGGTTGGGGCTTTGTTTAGGTCTAGGCTTAGGTGTAGGGCTAGCTTTAAGTATAGGGTTACATGTTAGAATTGCTGCTACGTTTAGTATTAGATTGATTTCTAGTGCTATATCAAGCATTAGAGTTACAGTTAAGGCCAGATCGAGAGCTAAGGCTAGGGGGTAGGATTAGTGTTTTGACTAATGTTATGGTTATACTTGTGAGTAGTGTTAAGATTAGGTTAAAGTGAATGAGAAGGTGAGGTTGAGAGATAGGTTCAGGTTCATGGTTACATTGAGTTTATGATAAAGTGAGCATTAAGGCTAGGGCTAGTACTAGGGCTAGTGTTGTTTATGGTCATGGCTAAGTCTGTTTTTAGGGATAGGATTCTATCAATGTTGGGTCTGGGACTACATTTAAGTTTTGTGTGAGGATGATTACAAGGCCTAGGAATAGTGGTAAGTCTAGGGCTAAGGGTTAGTTTTATGTTTAGGGTTTGATAGGGATAGGGTTATGTCAGGACTAAGGCTGCGACTAGAAATAGTTTTATGTTTAGGGTTTGTGTTAGGTTTAAGGTTATGTTAGGGCTAGGGCTTGGGGTAGGAATAGGAAATCATCAGAGATCAGCAGAGCAAGGATATGATCAGGGCTGGGCTAGGCCTAGGTTAATGTAAATTTGGGACAGTGTTTGGATTATGATCAGAATCAGCATTATGATGCCACAATAGTTAGTATTTTGCTTAAGGCTAATGTTACTGCCGGTGTTGTCACTATGAATCCACCAGCATTAGAGTTAACTTTCATGTCAGGATCAGAGTTAAGGTTAAGGCTATGGCTTAACCACCAGGCCCAGTTAGGCTTATTACTCAATTCAGGGGTAGCTTTCTCCTCAGTGTTCCACCAGAGTAATTATTACAGTTAGCGTCATCCTTTCACATGGAGGAACACTAAGACTACAGAAAGGTTTCACAGCTTTAGAGTTGTAGTTAATTTAGGGTTCAGATTATGTTAGGTCTAAAGATATCACTGAGGTGGGTATTTTCCCTGCATTATTGCTCTTGTTAGGCTTGAGTTATTGTTGCACCATGTTAGTTATTTCTAGTGTCCTGCTTGGTTTGTAGGTTTATGGCTACGTGCTATGTGCTATATCTTGGACTAGTGTTAAGTTTGGGTTGGGTTAGGGTTAAGTTTAGGTTTCCACCAGGGTTAAAGTTCAGATAAGATTTTCAGTAATGATTAAATTGGGTTAGAATTTGGTATAGGATTGGCGTTTCAGTTCTACTGATTTTAAGAATAGGGTGAGCTTCAGGGTTAGATTTAAGTTTAGGGCCTAGGTTCAGTATAGATCTAGGGCTAATTTTCGTATTAAGAATAAGATTAAGCTGAGGATTAGAGCTAGGCCAACTGCTATGTTTATGGCTAATCTTAGGTCTCTGCCTAGGGGCCGGGCTATGTATTTAGTGTTTCACAAAAACTCATAGTAGGGTTAGGAATTGGACTCGGCCTTGCACAATGAATGGCTAGCATTAGAGATATCAGTTGGATTCTCCCAAGGTTATATTTGAGTTAAGTTAAGTTTGAGTTAAGTTTTGATAGGTTTTGACACAGATTTAGGCAATGTGCAAGGGCGACATCGGGGTAGGGTTAGAATTACCAATAGGTTGGTGTATAGATTTAGATCTATGTAAGGGTTTGAGATTGTGCTAGTGCTAGGGAAGGGTCAGGTATAAGCTAAGGATTAAGAACTGGTTACTGCCTAGGGATAATAATAGATTTAAGGATAAATTTATGATTAGAAATAGGGTTAGACCTGAGATTACTTTGAGAGTCAGAATTAGGGTTAGAATTAGGGTTATGATTAGAGCCGGATCCTGACAAGGTTACAATTTAACTTATGTATAGGTTTAGGATTAGGGTTCAGTTTAGTTATAGTTAAGTAGTTAAAGTTAAAGATAGGGTTAGTGTTGATGTTCACTCTGATTCTAGTGTTATATCTAAGCACTAGGTTAATGTTACACATAGGGCCAGACCTAGAACTAGGGTGAGGGGTAGAGCTTGTTCTAATTCTAGTGTTAATTAGGTTATGGTAATGTTTATAACTAGTATTATGGTTGTGCTATGATGCAAGTGAAAGTGAGGTTGAGGATCAGATTTAGGATTAGGGTTACATCATTTTAGCATTAGGATTAGTACTAGTGGTTGGTTTATGTGTAGAGTAGTATCAAGGGTAAGGTGAGAATAATGATGATGTTTGCATCAAATTTCAAATTAGGGAAAGGGCTAAAACCTTGTACCAGGGGTGGGACCAGTAATAGGTTTATTGCTATGGCTAAATGTATGGCTAGGGATACTGTACTAGCATGATTTAGGATAGAGTTAGATTAGAGATAGACCTATGATGTATATAAGAGCTCAGTACAAAGCTAGGGCTAGGATTGATAGTGTTAGGTATTTGTTTAGTTTTATTAATAGCCTTTGGATGATGGTTAGAGCTAGATGTGGGACTATGGCTGAGTTTGAGAGTAGGGATCCATCAGAGCAAAGGATTAGAGATAGTGTAATGGTTAAAGGTAAGGTATAAGCAGGGCTAAAGGGAGAGCTCTGGCTAGATCTAGTATTCAACCACTGTGATGGTTAGAGTCAGGTTTTGGGTTAATGTTAGGGTATAGTCAGGGTTACTGTTATGGTTCCACTAGGCTTAAGGTTGTGGTTTAGGCTACTATTAGTGTTTGTATTATAAATCCACAAAGTTTAGAGTTAATTTAGTGTTAGAATCAGCATTAGGTTTTTGGCTAGGATAGGGGTTGACCAGGGTTAGGGTAAGGGTTAGTATTTTAGGTTGACACTAGTAGTGTGGCTGTGGCTGGGGATAGAATTGCAGTTTTACCAGGGTAAAGATAAGGCTTTGAGTTAAGTTTATGGTTAGGAGTAGGGTACAGCTAGATCTATCCTAAGGTTAGCATTCCATCAGGTTCATTTGGGCGAGTATTAGGTTTTTGGAGTAGCTTTACAAATCAGATTCCTCCAGGATTCTGATTATTTTTAATATGACTATGTTGCTTTGACTAAGTTTTGAATTTCATAAGTTTCAGTGGTGAGGATAGTTTAAGATTTGGTTTAGGTCTAGGTAGGGATATGGACAGCACTGCAGCTGACAGTTATCCGGGCTTACAACTACTTTAGGCCAAAGGTGACTATCTCTACCTTAGTTAAGCTAAGGTAGGCTTAGGACTCTTGGTAGAGCCATGTCCAGAGCTAAGTCCAGGGCTATTCCTAGGGCTAGAGCCACACTAAGTTTAGGGTCAGGATTTTGGTTAGGTTTTCCCCTATGTTTTGTGTACAGATAGTTTTGCATGAGGATTAGAGTTTGGTTTAAAACTAGGATTACATTATTGTTAGTGTTAGCATTTCTCCAAGTTTGCAGTTATCATTAGGCATAATGGTACGTTTGGGAAAAGATCTGCAACTCCATCCTGGTGCATAAAAGGTTAGGCTTATGGATAGGGTAAGAGTTAAGGTTATAATCATGTCAAACACTTTTGCCATGCTGGAATCCTCTTCTGCAGGTCATTTCAGTTTTGTGTTTTTGTTTTGTTTTGTTTTTTCTTTTTGAGAAAAATTTGGTCAAGACAAGCACAAATGGTAGTAATTGTTTTAAAGATACTGAAGGCAGAGAAGATAACGCTTTCTTTCAGTAAATTTGGGCCTAGTAAAAGTAGCTATAAGAAATATGAACCTTCTCCAGGGCACAGGTGTGCCATCATGAAGAGACATGACAGTGAGAACTCAGTGACAAGTGTTCTTCTTTCTCTTCCTCCACCTCTTTCTCTTCCTTCTCTTCCTTATCTTTTGGTCATCTTCTTTTTTTTTATATTTCCGCATAATGAAAATTTATGTTACCTTAACAAAGGACAGGATTAGCTACCGTATAAAACCGCACTCAAGTTCTCACAAGAATTTGGGAATTATTCTGAGCATATGTTCTGGGACTTGTAACTAACTTGTCACAAGAATTTCCCCCACCTAGTATTTCTTGACTTCCTGGGATTTTGTAGTTTATTTTTAATACCTATTTTCCTAGCCAGCCTTTGGCACATCCTAGACTCTTGCATCACTTCTCTCTGAGAGACACATATACTACTATTTTCTAGTGGAGGTCTTTATCTTCATAGAGATGCTTTCTGCTGGAAATTGTTATACTTTCCATGTATTGGAGATGATGCGCTGTGTAACTGTGTTGCAATATTGTAGCTCCCTTCCGTGGTTGATGAAAAAGTACATGACAACAGAGTTAGTGCTTTTTGAGCTCCTGTTTAATGGGAGAAAGAAAATAACTTTACTTTTCATTTGAGAGTGTAGAGCCATATTGTGAAGGACAGTCAGATTCCACGATTCCTTTGAAGGGAACAGTCTGGCAAAGATAAGACTAAGAGCCCTCATCGACTTATTGGACAAATTAGGACTTTCCCTGGCAACATTTTGATGTTGCTCACGTTGGGGTCTAGTTCCTCTTTTGACCTTTCTGAAAGACTGTGGAATCTATGGAGCATGGAGATGGTAGTTTATTTCAAAAGCCATAGCCACATGCTGAATTATTTGATAAGAACAACCCATTGTCCCTCTGAAGGGAATTATAGATAGATCTGCCACCAGAGGGTGCATTTGCATGACAGCCGCACTAAGAGACAGAAGTCATTCACAATTCTGTATTTTCCTGAGGGCTTTGTTAAAGAGAGAATGGTAGTGTTACAAGTGGACTGACAAGGCTACTCGAGGATGTTTGACAAACCACTCCATGTGAGCAGGAGATCTTTCCATAGTTCTTCTCTCACTCAATACTGCTTTCAGCTTGGAAACTGGCTCGAGGTATTTTAATTTCGTATGTGCTGACATGCTGAATATTCCCCACCATGTATTCCATCATATCATGCAGTAGATTCCATCTATTGGCTAGTGATAATATCATATCATGCAGCAGATTCCATCTATTGGCTAGACAACTAATTTTACAAGACATAAAATACACTGTGGCCTTGGTTGGAATTGAGAATTGCCCCTCATTTTTACATGAATCTCTTTCTCTCCAAGGAATAGAACATTGGAGGACAATTAAATTTCTCGACAAAACATTTGATCTATAGGAAATGCTACAATAGGAATAATGAAGTTCTGAGTAGAGCTTGTCTCAAACTCAAGTATGGATATAAATTTAGAAGGTTTTCCACAGAAAGGAAGTTTGGTCCTCTTCGCTATCAGTGAGTAATTATAATAGCTCACCCATGGTATCCAGGCTTACTCAAGATTCCTCACAGAACTCTGTTCTCTCCTTGCACACTAGTCTCAGTGCCTCTGAGAACCCTCAACCTTCAACAGAGCAGGAAATGAAAATTTTAGCTGACCTAGCACATGTCTGGGAGATGGGATAGTAAAGTATCCAGTGCCATGAGCCTGACATTGAGAATACGGACTGAGAAATGGCTTGCAGCATGTGACTGCCCAGTGTCCTATCTTCTTGTATTAAAAACAGCACTGCTCCCTTGATTATCTTTAGGTATTTCCTTAGGTGATTTTGCACATGTAAAACATTGTTTTCTTTCTTGAGTCGATTGGTAGGTACATTTTTTATTATTATCTTTATTGGTACATTAAATATAAACATCATGATTGCACTCCATAATGGGGATTTGTACCAGTATAAGACACAACTTAATTCTCATTTTTTCCCATATCCTTACCCACCCTACCACCCCCCCATATACATATAATTTGTTTCCTTACTTTTTGTTACAATCTCAACATTTTCCCCCTTCACCCTATTTACATTGAGCATTTTCTATTTTTTAAAAATCTTTATTGGTACATTAAATATACACGTCATGATTGCACTCCATAATGGGAATTTGTACCAGTATAAGACACAACTTAATTCTCATTTTTTCCCATAGCCCACCCGACCACCCTCCATATACATAAAATTTGTTTCCTTACTTTTTTGTTACAATCTCAACATTTTCCCCTTTCACCCTATTTTACATTGAGCATTTTCTATTGCACAATATATAACATACAATGCTAGGACCCATTTACATCTTTATTTTCTCATACCAGAGAAAAGATGCGATATGTACCTACCTGTGCCCTATTTATTTCACTTAATGACGCTATCCTCAAGGTATGTCCATTTAAGTAGAAATGATTCAAACTTATCATTTTTTTTTTTTTGAGACAGGGTCTCGCTTTGTGGTTCAGGCTGGCCCTGAGCTCAGCCTCAAACTCACATCACAATCCTCCTGCCTCTGCCTCCTGAGTGCTGGGATTACAGGCGTGAGCCACCACGCCTGGCACTGTGGTATGTGGTACTGGTTGCTGCTGGGTGTGGGTCTCCACACCCAGTATTGTTATGTGGTTACCAGGGAATCGAACCCAGGTCCTTGCGCTTGCGAGACAGGTGCTGGAACCACTGAGATAACTCCCCGGCCCCCAAACTTATCATTTTTTATGGCAGAGTAATACTCCATTCTGTAGAAGAACCACAGCTTTTTTATCCAGTCTCCAGTTTATGGACACTTGGGTTGTTTCCAAGATGTAGCAATCACAAATTGGGCTGCTATAAACATGGGTGCACATATGTCACTGTGATATGAGTCTTTTAATTCTTGTGTGTATATACCTAGCAGGGCAATGGCTGGGTCAAATGGGACCTCCAATCCTAGCTTTTTCAGGATTCTCCAAACTGATCTCCACAGGGGTTGTATGAA
>PVIR01008483.1:0-56593 GCA_004026965.1 Petromus typicus
AACCTGAGTCACAATTAGTTGCACTGCAAAACTCTTTTATAACCTACTTGGATAAGCCAACTTCCAAAGATTAGCAAAGAGGTTCAGACACATCCTTGATCTTAAAGAGTGAAAAGAATATAGAGGAATAAAGAAAAGCAAAGTTCCTCTGTGTCCAAGGGGAAGGGTAAAGAGACTCTTTTCAGTAATAGCTCCCAAAGAATAATGCACTGAAAATTAGGACCAGTGAGGGGCAGAAAACTGTGAGTTGTAATTCTAGCACAGCAAGATATAGAGGTATATGTGAGGCAAACTAAATGTGTATGACATTTAAATTGTGTTAGGTATTATAAGTATTTCAGGGATGACTTAAAGTCTACAAGAGTGTTCTCATAGGTTTTCTGCAAATATCGCAACATCATAACTTCATATATATACATATATATACACACATATATTTATACACACACACACATATATATATATATATATATATATATATATATATGTACACTTATATTTACACATACACACACATATATGGTTATAGCAACATAGGATTTGGGAACCCATAGATCCTGAACCCAATGCTACCGTGGAGCCATCCCATGGACAACTGTATTGTAAAATAAATTTCATGTTTTTATGGGAGGGGTGACATGAAAAACATTAGAAAGACGAGAGACAGATACAGTAAATATTCAGATGAAAACAGTAACTTTGCCTTGCAGGTAACAAACACGAAAAAAAGAATTGGCGAAATGGAATTTGCTGAGTGCTTGTATTATCTGCTACTTAATGGCATGTGGGCTGAAAACAGTCACATAAATATTTCAATTTACCCAGCATTGCTTAAAACGTAAATAAGGCGCAGAGCCTTTGCGAGACAATTGGCGTGGCGGTAAGGGGTAACCACGATGGTCTTCAAGCCACATGAAGTTTAAGCTAATATTCCTCAGCTGAGGAGTTTACATCATTCTCTCCTCTGAAACAGTCCCCTATAATTCCCATAGGTAAAATCATCCCAGTGGGTTTCGCAGAGCAGTGTGAATACGTGCAAGTTCACAGTAAAGCTGCGGCTGCACGTTAAAGGCAAATCAACACCCTTTACTAATAGAGACGTTCAGAAAAGAGAAAACACCCACCCAACGCCCCCTCCACACACACACACACACACACACACACACACACACACACACACTGGGTTTCTGCTGTTATTTCATGTCAAGGCAATTACAGTGATAGTATTAGGAAGATCAGGGGAGGGGAATGTTGTCGTCCGGGGGAGGGGAAAGCAAGCCTTTAAGCAATCATGTAGAGCATGCAGAACATCTTAGAGCTGGGGAAGGAACAAAGCTCCTCGCTGTCGGAATATTGATCTGCTCCGGAAGGTGCAGAGAGCTGCACCACGGTGATTGCCTTCCCCGCTGGGTTTAGAGAGGTCTGAAAGAATACAGTATCGATCTGGCCCCGTTCCTGAGAAGTAACTTACCCAGAAGCCCTGACTGGAGGCCACCAACCTTGAGAACAAACTGTTGCAAAGAAGCTTTGTTTGTGACAAGTCCCAGCATCAGAGCTAATGGTGTGAGGATGATGAGAAGAGACGGCTGTCCTGGCCGGGAGGACCTGGTGGTGTGTCGAGTTTCCTGCCTAACTCGCTGGTGTTTTCAGGTTCTGTGACAAGTGCAGCAATAGGAGGGACAGAAGGGATGGTGGGGCACATTTCCAGTCCCATTTGTGTAGCTGTGTCTCAAGGAGAAAAATTGTGCGTTTCTGAAGTTTTGTATTTTTTTTTAAAGGTTTTTTTTGATACAGGGTCTCGCTTTGTGGTTCTGGCTGGCCCTGAGCTCAGCCTCAAACTCACATCACAGCAATCCTCCTGCCTCTGCCTCCCAGGTGCTGGGATTACAGGCGTGAGCCACCACACCTGGCACTGTGGTATGTGGTACTGGTTGCTGCTGGGTGTGGGTCTCCACGCCCAGTATTGTTAGGTGGTTACCGGGGATCGAACCCGGTGCTTCCGTTTGCAAGACAGGCGCCGGAATCACTGAGCTATATCCCCGGCCCTGAAGTTTTGTATTTTTGAAATCACTCAAAGCTTGATTCAATTTGTCTTTTAACCCGGAACAGTGATTTTATGTTCCAGGAGTGTGGTCTGGATTCAACACAAGTAATAATAAGCCTACTCAGAAGGTAGTAGCTCTTACCCACCAAGACTGTATGCTTCTTCTCTCTTTTAGCACTAAGATTCTATGAATCACAAAAGAATATTTTTCATACCAAGAGAAACCTTCACCATGTCCTCTTCTTGAGCTCTGTGTGCAACTAGTATGCCAATTTATTCCATTTATATTATCTAAACTTAAGTCAAACTTGGAAATAAAAATAAACTGTCCTGGGCATTTTTTATTTACATGTCATTTTGCTGCTCATGGTTTCCTGGTGGAAATTACTGGAACCACAGGATTTTCCATGGTTTAAACCTCTAGCCACAAGTTAAATTTGGCCAGATGTTACTGAGAAGTTGAGGAATGAGACCGTTTGCTGAAGATTTATCTTAGTGTTTAACCAGATCCAAAGACAAATTCATTTGGGCTCAGTTTTTAGGGTATGAAAACTTTGTTTTCACTATGTTAAGCATAATTTATTTCTTAAGGTAGATGACTTCAAGTCTGTCCCTTCTTTGGGCAAGTTAGTCTCATAATTCTGCCACAGTGCTATAAATCATGGATGTTCTCCTCACCCAGTGTAGAATTATGCTCTAAATGAAGTTTTGTGTAAGAAGCACTGGATCTCTCCATTCCTAGGACCCAGGATTTTACAAGTCATGTACGAACATGAACCCTGATGTCATGTGTGTGCATGTCTTTGAGTTTTTCATTCTAAATCATCATCTGTTCCTTTGAGATGTGATGCACAGGGTATCTTGGTACTTGAGTGAATCAGTTTCAAAAGGCACAATGGGTACCTAAAAGGACAGCTTCCAAATTAATTCTTTTGGCTGAAAAGGGCAGCAATGCATGAGCTTGTGCACCAAATGCCAAATAAACCAGGAGTAAGAGAAAAAATACTTCATGTCAAAATATACTAAGTGCCCAAGCTGAAGGGTTTCCAAGCACTTGAGTGCACATGTATAATCACAGTAGTCACACCCGTTTCTGAACTGAGTGGGTTATATAAACAGCAACCTCCATCAGAGTCCACAAAAAATTAATTCTGCTATTTTTTCATGTTTGCATCCTTTCAAAAACATGTAGGCAGATGGGAGACCAGCTCACCTCTGAGATGACTTTCTCCGGAGAGGAGGAAAACTAGGGCAGAGTCACCACAAAGATGTCCTTAAGACTTGGAGATTATAATAACAACAGCACCTCACAATTGTCAAAGTGCTTCTCTCCCATGCATTGTCTATTTTTATCACACTGGAGGCCCTGGAGGTGGGTGTAGAGATTCATCCCTGCTTCATTTGATCCGCCTCTGCTTGACCACTGCCCGACTTTTTCCCAGGCAAAAGGAGAACCCTCGGGAGGACGCATAACCTGGACAAAAGGCCTGCAGATGTAGGTGGATTTCAGCACAGTCATTTCATCTCTCTCAGCAGAAATCCCCTGGGCCTGCCCTAGAGTACACAAACTTGCCTTTGTTCAAAGAGCTCTAATAGAAAGCTTTTCTTTCAAAATTTAACTCATCTCTCTGCAACATGTAAAGGAAATGTGGCCTCTACTTATCCAATCTGAAACATTAGATATTGAATCTTTGGCCCAAGGTTAATAGTTAATCTTCTGAAATTTCTTGGAGGTATCATTGCAATGATGACAAAAATGTTAAAACCAAGTAATATTTTATTAAATATATATTCGCCATGAGAGTAAAGAAAAATTTATAAAAACATTAGAATTACTCATGATAACCATCCATGTATCAGGTTTATAATATGCAAGGGTATTAGGATTATTCATTTTCTGAGATGTATCCATAATTGAAGAGTTAGATGAGTCTTCCTTTCAGAAGACTGATTTTCAGAAAAATATGTTTCATCAGCAAGCTTCGTGACCTACAAAGCTAAACATGTATAGCAAAGTGAAACCTCCCTTTACTGAAAAAGAAGGTCAAATACACTGTAAACAGAAATCACCCTATAGCTGGCACACAGCTTCCGACAACCTGCATTTGTGAACACAGTAATTACCCATGTGATAAGAGCATCAAGGTACTTTGTTACATCTTTCTGTTCTCCTTTTTCTTCCTTCCCTAGTTTGGCTTTCTAAGAGAAGTCAAGGTGAAGGGTTTAATGCCTCTGAAGCTGGGGAAAGAAAACAATCGCCTCTTCTTGCAGTGGTCAGTGAAAAATACAAGGACACGGTTAAAACAGAGCCACTGTTAAAACAGAGCCACTGAAGTGAACAACTACAATGCGACCAACAGGAGAAACAGCCCTTCCAGGTACTCCCCACAGGGCTCCCTTTTGGTGGCAAGGGCAGCAGGGCAGCCCATCTCTACAGCATTCCCTTTCAAGTGTGCGGGCTGCACGCCAGCAAACAGGTTCCGCATGAGTGCTGGTACGTCGGGAAACTCCTCAGAGAGGGACCCTTGACCTAGCAGAGGAGCGAAAACCAAAGCAAGGATCAGGCACTTTATTTCAAGTGTGTGTGTGTGTGTGTGTGTGTGTGTGTGTGTGTGTGTGTGCGCGCGCGCGCGCGCGCATGAACTCTTGCTACAAAGGCAAAGCAAGCCTTTCAAATCTGGAAACACTACACATATTAGGCAGAAGAAAATATAGGGGAATGAGAGAGCTCATGCTTCCAGTAGTAAACAACATCGTGGGCACAAAGAAATTGGTAGCTGTGCACAGCTAGAATTTTAAATTTTAATTGTATCCCATTGTTTTGAAGGAAGCAATTATGTAATTGTATTTATACTTCTGTGTGTAATAAACAATTCTCTAGGCAAGGTGTATTCATGGAGATGTCTTTCCATCCTTATCTGCTACATGAAAAGTTGGGATATCAGCATTGTTAGAAAATTCTATTTTTGTTAGTAGTGGCAGAAGTGTCTCAAGGATGAATATGCACTGAGCTTGGTGGTTTGCTACGCTCTGTATCCGGGCTGCTCACCATATACTTGATTACCATGCAACATAGGTTTCGTAAGCAAGATCTTAAAGAAGCCATGGCCCCTCATATCTACATATTTTCTATTTGCAAACAGGGACAACTGTGTTCTTTCACAAACAATGTCTCCTGTAAGCCAGGTGTGAAGCATCTTCAGTCTATGAAGTAGTCCTTGAACCATCGTAGAATATACCTCAGATGTTAGGTGCAGTGTTGAGCATATTTGTTACATTCTATTTCTACAGGAAATGTCCTGGGCTGGCAGAAGTTACAGCCCTGCAGTGTCACACCGAGTCATGGATTGGAACTGTAGTTTCAACCATCTGAGTTACAGGGTGCAGACTAGACAGGCATTGCATTGCCCCGAACATGGGAAAGTAGAGTCGAGTCCCTCACCTACGTTCAGCATGTGTTTTGTGAGCTCATATTTTATTTCAGGCCCTGGAGATACTTGAATGCAGCAGATATAGCCCAGTTGTCCTGGAACTCACTGCTGGGAAGGATTATCACATGTGGCACCCAACTTCTGCTAGGGCACTTCAGATAAAAGCCACTGACTCTGATGGGGTATGGAAGAGAAGCAACCTAAGCTGCGAAATAGGACAGGCTCTCTGGATCACTAGATACTTACCAGGTAAAAGTAGACAATGAATGTGCAGTCAATTTATACACATGGTTTTGCCAATTCTGTCACATGCATAGAAATTGTCATCCTCATCCTTTCTTTGCTGATCCTACACTGACTTGTCTTCCTTTATCTATCAAACACACTCATTAGATTTGAAAACTCTCTTTCAATAAATTTGGAAAACCTAGCAGGGAAATAGTCTCAGTAGCCTGTCTGATTAAGAATAAAAAACTAATTATATTTTGACAGCTATAACCAACCCTCATAAAATAGCACAAACTGATTTTAAGACTTGGTTTCAACAACATATTGAATTTATTTTCCAAAGTGCTAACTCTGTAGTGCCTTATATCTTGCTATCTTAATTTATTTCCCTTAGAAAATTCTGTAACTACTATGAAATTTAAGAACTAAATTTTAAGCAGAAGTGGGGTTTCTTTTTCCACAATATTTGGGATATGAAATTATTTCTTTACTGAACTAACAGAAGAGGTATCCAATTTTTTTGTAAGTAATGCTTAGGGTACTCACAGGTATAGTCTTTTTTTCAAAGAGGGAAATAAGACTTTTCAAATGTGGAATTTGAAGATAAACTATGAAACGTTGACTTGCCAACTTGCAGCATATCAAAATGTCAGCTCAGCACCTTAAAGAGTCTAAAGGGATTATTCAGCCCAATTTTCTCTGTGTTTAATGCCATATCCTGGCTTAGAGTCAGGCTCCTCTGCAAGAACACTTAACTCTTTCTGTGCATCACGGCCCCATTGCAAGCAGGAAGGATGCCATTTTGTAAATGACATTGTAACAGTCTGAAGTTATTCTCTCAACTTTGAAGGATCTTTACTTTAAGCACATAGCTTATACTGTGATCACCCCAGTCACTCCACGACAAAAATAGGCCAAAGTCCTACTCACATTCCTGTTAGGAAGGGCTGACACAGTCAAAGGATTATTCTCAGCATTATCTCCAGAAGAATCATCGCCTTGGATTTTCCCATAACCTTCCCTGAGCCCATGAACAGCACTCAGAGGCTTCATGGAAATACTATGAAATGTTAGCCCTGACATCAAGTCTCTGAATGAACAGGTGTACTGCATGACATTTGGAAATAACTTTACAAGTGAGTGAGTGTGTCTAGCTTCTGTGTGATTCACAAGTCCTCACTAATTTTCTCCTTACTCTTTGTTATAAACAGCCCTCAGACCATAGCCCTATACTCTCAGCACTCTGGGAAGCTGAGGCAGAAGGATTGCAAGTTCAAGCCAACTCTGGACAACTTAGTGAGTTAGAAGAACTCTGTCTCAAAATTTAAAAAGGGGAAAAAAAGATCTAAGGATGTATCTTGATGCAGTACCCACCCCTCAGGCACACAGTTGATCTTTTCCAATATTTTTACATTAATAGGATAAAAGAATACATAGAATTAATTCAGTTATTTTCCCACAGAACATCCATGGTAATATTATTACAAAATTATTCCTTCATTTCTTCAACTATTTGAGCATCAGATGTGAATTAGGCACCCACCTAGTAACTCCTGATTCAGAAGTAAGTAAATGAAAGTCATTTTTCTTGTGTAATTTTCATTTAGGAGTAGAGGGAGAAATAAATAGTGAGTGAAATGTAAAGAAGCAAGTAGAGAAAATGCAGGCACAGGAGAATTCTATGACGTACGGGGGTTTCTCCCTAGTATTCAGGGAAGGGCTCACCTAGAAGAGAGCTGAGGAGTGATCAAGGGAGGGAGGAGTAGAAAGAAAAGAGTCCTGCTCCCTCCGCCTCTGGACTAGTGAGTAGATTTCACTTCTCTTGTTTGCTGTTTCTCTGGGTGTGCTGTCCAGATCTCCACGCTGAAGGTAGGACTTCAGTCTTGTCCTGGCAACTGTAGAACATTGCTCTGTGTGATGGATGGTATCTGCTGGGTATGTGAGACAGGAACAGAAGTAGATATTTAATACATGAATATATTGATCTGAAATATGTTTGCTGCAAATCACTTGCAATCTCCTTTTGTACCTTGCATTCCTTTAGTCTTTTATGTACATATCTTCTTGCATTTTTAATTCAATCTTCTCTTCTTTGCTCTTTCTCATGGGTAAAGTCAAGCTAGTAAATGTTTCTGGTAAAAGGTCAAGATCAGGGTTATGCATGGTAACAACTTCCATGGTGTCTGATGAGCATAAAGAAGACTTTCTGTTCCAGTGCCCTTGTTACGAATGCCACACTGAGACATTTTCAGTCTAAGGTGAGATTAATTTGGTTCAAGAAGGACTCCTCTTTAGGTCCTTGTGTTTAGTCCTAAGCAGCTGCACATGAGACAGGCTCATGACAGGTACTTCCATTTTCCTTCTTTTCCTTGACTGAACACTGAACACGAAATGTAAAGGAAGCTGTCTGCCAAGGAGGAATACCATTTGTTGAAAAGCGACTTCAATCACTTCGGGCAGCAAATTTTAGCACAGAGTAAAGAAAGCAGTTTGACATTGCTCATTCCTAACAAAAGGTTAATGCTTGAAGTCTTAAAAAAATTTGGATCTGTTGGTTGGTAATTGGAATAAACATTCAAATTTGAGCATCAAATTTCTCATTAGTTTCACATCAATACCTGTGCCGCAACTATGGATCAGTGAACTGGGCTCCTCGCTGCCCAAGTGAGTTCATTAATCATTCTCCCCTAAGATGGCTGTGGAAGTAGACAGCTGTTGTAAGCAGCTGTCTCCAGATACAGCCTCTCTCCTGCAGACAGTGAGAAACTTGGTGCATGAGGCTGCTGTTGCTTTAGCTGGAAGTCCTACTTGTATTGACAGGTCTGGGAGCAATCGGATCTCAGGTCAGTAACACATTCCAATTTGTAAATGGTCACTTTATGGTCACAGAGAGAAAGGTTTAAAACCATTAAGGCTAAGTTACCATGTCTTATCTGACTTATCACCAGGAAAAAGAAATCCGAGCCTGTGCATTTCAGGTCCACACGGTATTTGGTGAAAAGCTACAGACCTACCCTGAACACTTGCTACCCTGTTCTCTCACCTTGAATGATACAGCCTGGGTCCTTGGCTTTCCTTTCTTCTCCCAAATGTGGGGAATTAACTTTATTTTCATATTTTTGGACACACTTGACTGCTCCTAGAGATCAGAATCCACATGCAGCTCCAATCCTCCATTATACTGAAGCAAGTACTCCAGTAATTGGAGCTTATCCTGTTTTAATATATGCAATCAGGAAATTTGAAACGGCCTTGATGGCCCCTATAATATTTCCCTTAGATGCTCTCTGATAGGGGAGTGTCTACAAGTTCATCCACACAGCAATGACCTCATGTGGCAACCTTTTTTCCACTGCTGAACACTTAGTAGTAACATGAGAACCTGATTATCTTCTCTTAGGAAAAAAAAAAAAGAAAGGAAGGAAGGAAAACAACACACATAAGCACGAACTAAAGAGATATTTCTCTCTTGTAAGCAGACCCATCAAGTGAACTACATAAACACTAGAGAAAATAAAATCACAGAATTCAAATAATTGTTTTGTGGGTAGGAGGTGGGTGGAAGGTTGTTGGGAATCAAAAGAGTGCCAGGCATAGCTATTTCCTGGAGATGTATTTAGTCTTTTTCACATTAAGGAAGAGTGAAGGAGATGTCAAAGGTTCAACTCATGAAAACTTTCATTTCTCTCATTAATTGCAATCAGGAAGTAAACACAGGAAAGGGAAGATGCAAATACATTTCCTGGGCACCGCTTAGACGAATAATGTAAAATTGGATTTTGCTTCTGTGTGGCAGGGGCAGTTCTCAGGTAGGTAATGCCATTCCCAAGGGAGGAACCAGTCACTTCCATGTCACTCATTCATTCTTGAATTTGTTTGATTGATATTCCTACAACATATACATACTAAAAACCTACCTCTTATACCAAGTATTCGAGACCTTAGAAAGAGAGGTAAACAAGATAGAAATCAGCTTTGCATCCATGAGGTTTACCTTTGGGTGTGCAATAATCCCAAAATAAAAGCAATATGGCAGCAATGAATAGAACTAAAAAAAAAAAAATCAGCATGCAGTAATTGTTAAAGAGAGAAATAAAGTAAAAGTAGGATTACATTGCAAAGAAAGATTGGAAGTCATTGACTGTTGAGAGGCACTGGATACCTCATTGGGGAAGGAGAATTTCACTGGTGGCCAAGTAGACAAGAACAATGGCAGAACTTGCAGAAATAATCCCCTGCCTCGCAGACCTACAGCTGATCCATGGTGAATCTGATAGTCCAGTCTCTGTTCTACAAGGCCATCATGAAACATGCAGCCATTTATGAAAACTCTAAAATCAAGAAGGTAGCTGGCAACTGTATATGAAAATAAGAAGCTGTGTAGATAGCATAATCAGATCATTGAATTACTGATTTGCTGCCCCAGGTTAGGCCTGTCCAAATTGGTTATCTGCCCAGCCTCATTTCTCTGGATAATTGTCCAGAAAATAAATAAATCACTCTTTTGTGTATAGCTTTATCTTAAGAGTATATTTCTAGATGTTTCCTTATGATTAAAATTAACTTATTTCCCCATTATAAAAGTGTTATGATTTCGTTCTCATTGATTCTGATTCTTGCTATTTTAAAATGCCAGTTAATCTAGTATAACTTATAATTAATAGGGTCTAGCACAAAGTATACAAGACTAGGCCTTTGATTGCAAACAGGTGCACAATGGGACTCAGTGAAAAACAGGGTTCCGGAGATATTTATTAAACATTTTTGAAAACTACATGCGAAGCTCATCCCAGGAAACCTTGTCGAATTGAGCCATCTATGCTCAGTGGAATGTATTAATGGCAACTGTCTAATGAGTGTCTTTTAAAGTAATTACATATTAAAGCACTAAACACTTGAATGGAAACTTAGGTCTATAAGAATAGTGGAATGTGTTTTAAACTCTTGACTGCAGGGGTGATTTCACCCACTCCTGAACTGTAACCTCTGAGGCTCGTCATTTCCACTCATCCAATGTTCCCATCAGCGGCTTGTACTTTTATAAATCTAGCTGACTGTAGAATAACCTGAGTCAAAACAAAGTTGATAACCTTTAACTTGTAATATTTCTCAAGATCTGTTGAAGTAAAATCTGATATTTATACTTTTCACTTTTTCATTTTACAGACTTATTGATTTGTTTATATAATTGGTACTTGGAACATGTCAGACAAAATGTCATTGTTTTATGACATAGATAGAAGAAATTGCTAGGCAGTAAATATTAGCATAAAGATTATTAATAACACACAGATTTTGAAATACGTTTTCTAATATTATACCCATAAAAGTGAATTATTCTCTATTCCTGGAATGGTCCTCCTTGTTTCTGGTCTTGCTAAAATTCCAAATATGGATTCAATTTCTTCTTTAAGCTTGAGTTATATTTCATTCCATTGGCTTCCAACCTCAGGGATCGAAATAAAGTGAATTCTATATATTTTCCTCTGCTGACTGTAACAATAATCCATAAGGATTAGTATAAATGAACACAGTGATAAAATAAGTACACATGCATAAATTATTTGTGGATACAATATTATAGCTGTGAATCTTGTAACAATGTTATTTGCCACATTATAGTTGCTGACATTTGTATCTGACTTTGTGTTTCTGATGATTGTATAAAAGATATGAGAACATTGAGATGCAAGAAACCATCATAGGGGCCGGGGAGTTAGCTCAGTGGTTCTGGCGCCTGTCTTGCAGGTGCAAGGGCCTGGGTTCGATTCCCCGGTAACCACATAATAATACTGGGTGTGGAGACCCACACCCAGCAGCAACCAGTACCACATACCACAGTGCCGGGCGTGGTGGCTCACGCCTGTAATCCCAGCACTCGGGAGGCAGAGGCAGGAGGACTGCTGTGATGTGAGTTTGAGGCTGAGCTGAGGGCCAGCCTGAACCACAAAAGCGAGACCCTGTCTCAAAAAACCTAAAAAAAAAAAAAAAAGAAAAGAAACCATCATAAACATGAAACTTAGAGATTAAAGAAATTTAAGAAAATATCTGGCTTAATCTGTTCTCTTTGAAGATGTGGAAACTGAGATACACAAAGATTTGGGGCCTTGGGTCTGGTCATACAGCTAGGTAAAGGGAGAGCTAAGATTTTTGACTATGTACGTGTATGGATAAAAAAGCAACAAAGAGAATTCTCTTCAATCTGCTGCAGAGAAGGTTTGTGATTTGATTTTCAATCTTATTTGACATTCAATGAAATGCCCTGAAATATTTACATAAAGACTATCTTGTTAATAAAAACTTCTAAATAGGAAACTAAAACTTGTAACAAAGAAACTCTTTGCTACAGACTGAATGCTGAAATAGAGTGAAGGGGTTCATGGTCTTTGGGATGAAGCCCAGGACACTTCTGCACATGCCTGTGTAATGAATGGTGTCTGGTCCCTGGCCCCTTCTGCTCTGATCCCGCCACCCTGCTTTGCTTCCCCATCACTGTGAATAGAGTAGCTTTGCTTCAATTCACCTTTCTGCAATATTTCAGTCGTGGTTAATTGTGGAGTGAGTATTCTTAAATCATGAACCAAATTATACCATTCTTCCTTTCTACTACGAGTGGCTAGAATTGTGCCCGGCAATGGGAAAGCTGAATAATACACAGAGTAGTGGTTGAAATTCCATGTGTTGAAACCCAATTCTGCAATGTAGCTATAGTTAGTGATGAAGGCTCTACATAAGTACAATAATTAAGCTTTAGTGAGGTCAGAAGAGTGAGAACCTGACCCAATAGAATTAATATCTTTATGGGATGTGATATCAGAAGGGTCTGGAGAGCCAGTACTCTCTGCTTCTGTGTCTCTGTCTCCTCAATCTCACTTCAAAAAAAAAAAAAAAAAAAAAAAAAAGATCACATGAACACATAGGAAGATGGAAAATTATAAACATTTCAAGAAATCTAGAATGAAGCCTAGCTTCCCTGGTCCTCAATCTTATACTTCTCATGTTCCAGAGCTAGCAATAAAACTGTAACTATTAAGCCACCCAGCCTACAATATTTTGGTGCAATATTTGGAATAGACTATGCAGAATAGTAATCCATGTGAGACTCATCTAGACTTCCCACTTTCATGAAGGACTGATTGGATTAACAAATCTTCTGTTAAGTGAAAGAAAAGAGAAACTTTGTAACACAGTGATCCTTGGACAGGAGGAAGGAGATAATAATCAGTTTAGAAAAGTACATACTAATATCATTACTGTTATAATGAATGTTCCTCTGGGTAAAGTTTTGCACACACTTTTGATTCCATCCTTAGAAAAATTACTGAAATGTGATTTGTTGGATCATAAGAAACCCACCTGTCACTGTGACTGCAAAGGAGTGCGAGAGACTCTGAGCAGAGGGGATGCCAGGAGACTTATTAGTTTATTAGAGCCAAATTACCTAACTAGAGGATTCCTGCAGCTGAACGCTGGCACCCTCCCCACTAAAACAAGTCTTGACAACCTATCTGAAATAAAAATCCAATGTAAGAAAAAAGAGAAGCAAGATTCCTGTGTGAATGTGACCCTAACATGGGCTTCCTGCCCTGGGGCATCGATTGGAAGGATTTTTTCCTTACTTCCTTTCCTAATTTCTTTTTTGAAGTGGGGACTCCAAGGCTGGTTTTCTACAAGGTACAACTGGCTTTCCTCTCAGCCACTCAATAGAGACACGTATGAAACACACTCCAACCTCTGTCACTGACATCTGATGAGATAAGAAGTTGGTATTTTACATCTCTTTATATCAAGAAATCTTTCAGAATAATAACTGATGCTGTTCGGCCTCTCAGCAAAGGAACAGGCTGGAGGATTTGCCTAAGAAACCTAGTTACTTCTTGAAAATGTCTGGCTCGTTGTCACATGGGGCTTTTGCGGCAATGAAAAGGTGAGTTTCTCACCTGCTTCTCAACCAGTATCTCAGTCTAAGACTCAGAAACTGAGGGCTATGTGGTTTTACTCGAAAAGTCCGACATGCACCGAGTGCTATTAATAAAAATACTGATCTAGAAAACACGAAAAGAAATTTCATTCCACCTCACAGAGATACCACCTATCATAAATGAACTTTATAAACCACTATGTGTGAATAATGCTTCTATCTCCAGGTACCCCCTCCCATCACTCTCCATCATTTATTCCTTAATATACTAAGAAAAGTTAAATTTGAAAAGGAGAGAGAGTATATCACAGAGATATACTAATCCCCTAATTCCTCAGAGGAGTGAGTAACCTTTCCTCTTGATATAGGAACCAAGCATTGATCTGTCACACTGTTTGTTCTGGTAGTTCCCAGAGGCACATTCAGTTTGAAACGGTAAGGCTAGTTCATTAGGCGTCCCTGGCTCGTTTCTCAGAGAGAATCAAGATAACACTGTGGTTAGTTAATGGCTTTCTCTTGTTTCCCCCAGAGCCTGCCTGTCTGAAGCCTGCAGGCCCGAGAAGCTTCTTCTTCCCTTCTCTTTGCTATTAGTCACAGCTGGTAAGGCTCACAGGAGCCGAGCCTGTTTGAAAACAGCCGGATCACGAAAGCGTTTCAGTCTTTCTGCTGCGAGCAACAAACTTGGCCCAGGCTGCCATCAGGAGATGGAGTGGGAGTTGGGGACTGGGAGAGGAGAGGAGGGAGGGAGGAAGCAGCTGAGGGAGGGAAATTGTTCACCGGCCTTCTTCACAGTCTTCTCTGAGTACTCTTCCTGGAAAGGTAACTCGACTAAACTTTTACAACTAGGTCTCCGGCTGGGTGTTCCTAGCGCGGCTTCACATTTTGGTCATGGAGGCGGGTTGATGAGAAGATTTTGCATGTGGTGAGCGATTGCATGTGGTGGCTCCTACGATTCTGCCAGACCCATTCCATCCTCTTTCTTCGATACATTTGTAGGACCCTGTTGGGGAGGAAAGCGAGAAAGGAAACTTGGGAATTACAAATATGTTCATATTCTAAAACCAACCCCACAGATATCTTAAGGTAGACACCATTCCTCATAAGAATGGCCCTGGCCCAAACAGCCCTGGAACTCGGTCATTGGAGTCATTCTAGCTCTCGGAAGCTCTAGGAAAGCTGGATCTGGGTAGCTTTTCCTTCTGGCAGGGCCTTAATAAATATGAACAGGTGCCGCGTGTCTGGCCGCTGCCTGGAGTGACTGGTGCGCGGACTTGCAAAGCAGAGGATGCTGGGATAGATTCCATGACAGTGTCAATGGGAAATGTGACGTCTCCACCAGGGACACGTCACCTGGTGGCACAGCTCCAGTTCCTGACTGATGGATGCTACGGTTGCATGGGATTTATGAGGCCAATGAGCATACGCACTTTGTGATTTCATTTAAATAGAAGCTGGTAGGATTTCGCTTATTTTTCTGGGAGTTTCCAGCATAATATTATACTAAGACTTCATAGAAGAAAGTTTTATGAGAAATCAGGTCAAACCTACAAAAGTAGTGGACTCCTTTATGTCACCTATCTCGGAACAATCTAAAGGTGGTACAATATCGGGCTATTTCTTAAATGGTGTGAGGAAATTTGCTTTTTTTCTCTTGAATTTGGAATATGCTGGTGACTAGATAGAGATGACTAACACAAGTACCTATACAGAATTCTAGATGCCAACTTACACACTTTCATTCTCTTTTATAGAAAGAAATATACGTGCATTATTTATAATTTATATTGTTGATGCACTTTTGTTGCAGGTTTTTAATTCATGCCCCAAGGTCACAGATAGAAGATATTAAAGACCCAGTTGAAAGGAAGCAAATTAAAGATCCCCTGTAACACTACCACAATGTCCACTTCAGCTCACATTATACAGTAGAAAAAAGATCACTAACAGTTGTCTAGCTACTTTACTTTCTGCTTATGACCGGAGCAATGTGGAAAATACAGTGTTTCCACAAGATATCAGCATCTCCTCCTATTGGACTTAATCAGTTAACTTAAAGAAACATCTATATTATTAATTAAAGTCAAGTCATACTCCATGTGTAGATTTTTCTTACATTTATAATTTGGGGAGTTTTGTGTAATGCTTAATGTTGGCCATTAGTTTATTACATAACATTATTAATAACTCACTCAGTAGTTGAATGTATCTCTGGGTAAGCATGAAGTTACATTAGGGCTTGTTCATTTATTCATCAGGCACCAAGAATGACTGCATTATTTAATGCAATTCATTCTCAACACAGTTGCTGCAGGCAGCTACATCCTTCTGATTCCCTTCTTCACAAGGATCCCTTTGTAACACCTGTTCTTCCTCACATGGTCTGCACATGTGTTGTCCCCAGCCTTGGTCATTGGTTGCATAGACTCACATTTTGCTCATTAGAGAGACCGTGTTGATTAGCAAAAGAGTTGGTACTTAGCTGACCCTCCTGGAGCACCCACTGTCTCCACAGAATTTTTCTCAGATCACTGCAAAAAATCTAAAAGCAATTCCACTGTCCTATCAGCTGAGTAATAGTAATAAAACAAATGCAAACATATAGCTGGCACTTACTATGTGCCAGACGCTGTTTAAGTACTGCACTCTACACACAAATTCCACTGAAGCTTCAAAGGAGCAGTTGAGCGAGATTCTATCATTATCCCCATTACATGGAGAAAGACAGAAAATGATGACATGCAGAGGTTGGATTACTGTCCAGTGTAACACAAGAATAAAAACATGGAGAAGGGAAATTTGAAAAGTGATAGAAACAAAATGTTGTAGAGTCTCAACTTGTGAGAGATGAGGAGACCACAGACTAGTTTGCCTAAAATAAGTGACTGTGGAAATACAATTTCAGCTAAAAATATGTATGTTCAAGGAACTCATGTTAAATATTTTGTTTTATATAATTCATTCCTAATCTCCTCTTTTTTTTTTTTTTAGACAGGGTCTCACTTTCAAATTCAAGCTGGCCCTGAGCTCAGCCTTCAACTCATAGCAATCCTCCTGCCTCTGCCTCCCGAGTGCTGGGATTACAGGTATGAGCCACCATGCCTAGCATTGTGGTATGTGGTTCTGATTGCTGGTGAGTATGAGTCTCCATGCCCAGCATTGTGGTATTTGGTTCTGATTGCTGGTGAGTATGAGTCTCCATGCCCAGCATTGTGGTATTTGGTTCTGATTGCTGGTGAGTATGAGTCTCCATGCCCAGCATTGTGGTATTTGGTTCTGATTGCTGGTGAGTATGAGTCTCCATGCCCAGCATTGTTGTATGTGGTTATCAGGGGATAGAAAGCGGGCCCTTGTGCTTATAAGACAGGCACAGAACCATTGAGCTAAATCCCCAGCCCCTACTTTCCTTTTTACAGATCCCTTTTCACAGCAGGGATTAGAAATGTGGGGATGTGCTCCACAAAGAGTTGGAGTTGAGAATGTAATTTTTTAAAAAGTTACTTTGAAAATCATCTTAGATGTACAAAAAATGAGATGATAATAAAGGTTTCCATACACCTGTCACTGAGCTTCCCTCATTATTAATGTCTTTCAAACTCTGATACAATTGTTCAATTTAATAAGCAAACATTGCTGTGCCACTCCTTGAATTCCATAGTCCATTTAGACTTCCTCAGGTTTGACTTAATGTCTTTTTTTTTTCTGTCGCATGATTCCATCAAGGATGCTCTACTATGTCTAGCTCTCATATCTCCTGTGACTTGTTTTATGTTATAGATTTTGGAATTTCCCTGTCTTTGATGACTTGAAATTTTTGAGGAGCACTGGTCAGGAATTCTATGACACATGTCAGGTGTTTCTCCAAGAAAAGCCTGGAAGTCTGTGCTTTGCTATGGAAGACCATGGGCAAAGTGCCACCATCATCACTTCCCCGGCAGCCTGTGTCCTTTTGGTGTGCTTCTCACAGCCGAAGTGAATGTCAATGGCTCTGCTGAGGCAGTGTTTGCCTGGAACTCTCATGAACTTCCTCTTCCAGAGAAGTCACTATGACAGCTGCATCTAAGGAGTAGATGATTATTTTCCCTTCATTAAAAGTAATTGATCTAGTAAATTACCATCTTTAGAATTCTTATGCACAGAAGATTGTCTTTTTTGTAATATTTATTTATTCACTCATTGCTTTAAGTCAGTATTAAGGATATTCATTTTATATTTTAAATTGGAACCCAGTACAAATTCATCATTTTTATCTTCACTCTTATTATAACCAACTTGTTCTTACATAGGCCATTGGGGACTCTTTCTGTCAATTCCCCTGTCCCTTTAACATATTCCTCTCCTGTGTGGTGATTTTGTTTCTTGAGCTGGCTGGCTAGTTTTGGTTAGGTTTTAGCATTTCCTTATTTCCTGAAACTATAGGATGTCTTAGGATCATCTTGCAAATTCCTTGTCCTTGGCTTAGGATCAACAACATCTCCAAGGAGTCTTGTTTCCTTTTATCAGTGAATGCCACTAGAAACTCACCCAGATGCTAAGTGTGATATATACTAACTTATGTCCCATATGTATCAATAGTATGAGTAGTTATATTTGCCTGTATTAAGGAAATATGAATGAATGTGATGTTTTATTTCTGAAAGGATCATCTTAAGCTCTCCTGAGCCTATTTCTAAATTCCCATTCAGTAGTGAGAAATCCAGTCCCTGTGATCACTGTGCATTTATCTAAGTTCTCTATTTTAGCAGAAATGTACAGTGACAAGAAAAATAGAAACCAATAGTGGCATCAGATGTCTTAGCCTGTGCTCCTATGGGAAAGAACCTTCTCAACAATGGCCAATCTTGTGTGCAGTATATTTTCTTTTATAGACTGAATTTCCAAAGTCACTTGGACCAACCAGGATCTCTACCGCCACTTTGCCAGAACACAGCTTTTAGATAAATCATTTGTACAAAAGAGAAGCCAAATGGCACAAGCTTAGATGGTTTCTCTGAGGGGAAAATAGCAAGTGACCAAAGTAGTAGAGACACTTAGGAGAAAAATGAATGTAATACAGAGATATGACTACAAGGAAAAAAAGTTGCAAATGATAAGATTTAATGTGGTGGGTCCTACGGTACAGTAGTTGATTTTTATTGTCATTGACACTCAATAATGAGTGAAACGATAATGAAAGACTTAGATCTAAGTGGATATAGGGATAGATGTTTTGGCTGCAGATGTTTAGAAATCAAGTGCAATATCAGAGCTGAAAAAATTAATATTCATTGAGTTTCTGAAATCATATGATTTAAACTCATGGGAACATAGAAGGCTAAGAGCCAACCTCCCCCAGAAGATGAGGAAGTTCCAGCCAGGAGAAGCAGAAGGACTTGCTGGACCCTTGAGGATATGAGGAAGATCTAGACTTTGAATTTGCTTATCTGTTACTCTGGGACTGGGGATGTTAGTGTTCTGTCCTGTACTGTCTCCCTCCAGTGGGGAAGTGACACTTGCTCAGGTGATACCTCTCAAGCTTTCCTTGCACCCAACTCTCCCATCTTCCCTACCAGCCCATGAAGGAGATTTGAGGTAGCCTTATTCTGACATATTAGTAACTGACACTGGATCCTGAAATTTAAAAGATCTCTACTGTGGGCTCAGGCCAAAATTTTTTTAAAGTCTATAAATCAAAAGAATGCTAAGCTCCGATGTCAGATCATCTCAGTGATCCTTAAGCACAAAGCCTTAGATGCTGTCTAATCTGAGTGGATAGTTCCTGTCCACACCTGAGTATAAAATTTAATGTCCCCATGATATTAGAGATCAGGGAAATCTGTGCTGTGATTCCAGTTTCCGTACTCAAAAAAAAAAAAAAAATATCAGAGATGTTTTTGAAAGATGAATGATAGCTCCAAATAAAGCCTCGGTGGTTTTGGCTACTCCTTCTTGTACTCAGTTTAAAAAAATAAGAGAGATGGTCTAGTTATTCTGTTCCATGTGCCTCAGTGGACAGCTAGCACCATGTAAGTTCACAGCCTGAGGTGAGGACCGCAGAGCCACTCCTGAAAGTCACAGCAGTTCACCAACACTGATTTTGGTTCTGCTGACTACCATGCAGTAGATCTTGATTTGAGAATGCTTATAAATGAGGACCCAACTGTCCTTGCCCATTTAAAGATAAAAAAAGTAGAACATCCTTTTCATTTGCTTCAGGGGACAGGCCACCCAATGTGCAATTTTTCCTACATAGTAAGTGATCAAGAGTTTTCAGAGATCTGAATTCATGACAAAATTAAGAAAGCAAAAATTTTGGAGTAGTCAGTGTGGTCAATATTTCACTAGGTGCTATTCCTCTGTTGTTTAATCAATGCTGAAACCTGACTCAGAATTCATGGGAGAACATAGATTATCTTCATGTAGGAAACGAAAACTTCATGTGGAATATCCATGTATAACCTGTTCTCTGATAGTGGAATTTTTTTCTTGGCAGAAGTTTTTATTATGGAAATTGAAACGATAAAAACAAATTTTTTTAAGATCTTTAAAGTAACAATAACACCAAAGAAACAGATTTGCAAACCAGAACCTATGAAGGCCCCTACCTTCTAGAAAGGCAGTTTTTAATTTGAGTGACTAAATGCAGAGTAAGATGTATTAGTGTCTGCATTCCTATATCGCAAGCTATGTTTGGATGAAATCACTGTGTGGCATAATTTGGAAGATACGGTGATAGAATGTTCTGGAAAATAGTACCATCCTGTGACCTAAGCCTGAGTTACACAGAACAATTTCAACAGAATAGTTCTGCAACATGGAGCTGAGGAGGATTAAGCTTACAAATCCTTTCATTTAAACTCTTTATGTGCACACGTTCTCAGAAATTGGGTGAAGATGGCAATGGCCCACTTGAAAGAACAATGGATAATTGTCACCTTGTCACCCATGAAAGCTTAATTTTGCTCCCTGAACAGTGTCCTACAAAGCTTCCCAATCTACCTTGACTCACTCCAGTTAATGCAGTCCTGTATTAAGCAGTTTAGCCCTCAGATTACTCTAAGATGCCGTTAAAATGCACCTTGAATAATGTATTTATATTTGCTTTCAGAATTGGGATGGTAGTGGGTTGTGTGCAAACTTCTGAAATAAAACTTAGAGTGTCTGAAAGAACTTCATTTCACATATGACCTTTTACAGTAATTGGATCTGAATTATAATCAGTCACCTGAATCCTGAAATAGATAAAATAGTTTTTTAATGTTAAAAAGTTTTAGCCCTTCCTTGATTATCTATCAGTGCTTACAGTCCTGTGAAAATAAGATAAATGAGAAATTTGGTCTCTAATTAGACTTCACTAGATTTACAGCTTTTAATTTATACGCCAATGCAGCTCAGGCTGGCACTAACGCAGATAGAGACGGAGCCACAGTTTTCAATTGATTTAACAATTTAATTGCAGCATTAACATCCATTAACATTTAACTAACCTTTTAAACTAACCTCAGGCACAACCTTAAAGACTAAATGAAGTAAAATTGCATATAAAAAGGTACTAACATACAGCTGTAAGAAGCCCAAGTGAATCTTGGGGGAGATTTAGTGTTGCTTCCTCACATCAGCAGGAGGGAGTCTGTTTTCCTTCTTTGCAAATTTCAGTAGGAAAGCAAGCTCTAATTTATAGGAAAGGGGACGAGGTACCTCTGATGGTTATTAACTGTCACTTATGCTTTGTCTACAGCTGTTTCCATGAGAGGCAACCACCCTTCAGTGGAGAAGCTCTACCAGCCCAATGCAAAGGAGTATACAGAGTGGGATATGGGGATTTGGGAGGGGAACCATCACACCACAACTGAACAGAACTGAAACAGAGCTCAATGCAACCTTGCAAATGCTCTCTCATACTGATACAAACATTAAACCCAGTTAGCTGAGCCAGTCCTGAGGTTACAATCATCCACTGTCCTTTCAAATGGCCCATTTGTTTGCTTATTTGTTTCAATTTGGAGCTTGAGTTTCCTGACTCCATGTTTCTCCTTTCATTTTTTTTTTTTTTTCACTTGTCTTCACTTTCCCTCTTCTCCCTTTGAATGGGAGGCTTTTCCCTGGATCAATGATTATATATATATTTTTTTTATTCAAATCTTTGTTGGTACATTGTGAGTACACATCATCATCGCATTCAACATTGAGAGTTTGTACCAGAATATGATATGGCTTGATTCTCATTTTTCCCCTCCTGCACACCTTCTCTGCAACTTCCCACCCCCTGTATACATAAGCTTTGTTTTGTTTTTTCTTTATTACTATCACATACTTTTTTCCACTTGTTATTACATTTTTAGCTTGATTGAAAACTCAAAGTCATAGCTATTAGATTGGTCTTAAGAAAAGTAGAGACAAAGCTTAAGTGTAGAACTTTGGCTTCAAAAATTAACTTTAAAATGCAGCACATCTTGTCTCACACAGGTGGCTCCTGTCAAAATAAGAACCATCATCACATTGACATAGCTCTGTTATTAGTCATTACAGAATTTCCTACATCCAGGCTTTGGATATTTCTTTAACAGGACTGAATGAAGCAGTAAAGTGCAAAAAGCCTGTGTGAAGCTCATCAAGACCCGACCTTACAATGGGCCCCAGACCCGGAGCTTGGGCTCCTGAGGTCTCTTCCCATCATCATCCTCAGCTGCAAACTCTGGGGAAGCAGTGAAGTTCTGCAGCCTGCAGAGCCGCACAACTCCCTGGCCTCATAGGACGGCATCCAGGTACCACTTCAACCATCCAGATATTAAACTCCCAGAACCATTAAGCGCTCACACCATGTCTTATCTCTTTGTGCTATTTTTCATGCTTCCCGGGACTTCAGTTCCAATTTGTCGCAGGGCTTTGAGGATGTAGTGTATTAACACTACTCATCCAGGGACAGAGAGTCTCACAGACGTGCTTGGCTTACGACACTCCAGTAACACCTCCGGAGTAAGGGCTGCAATTAACCTCAGTAAACAGGGAGAAAAAGTGATCTGAAGCACCATGAGGGCGGTAATATGTTATACTCAGCTTTTCTTGTGTACATTTGACTTAGTAATGCCTTCAATAGCACCGTCACTGATGTGCATAATTTATCTTATTATAGATGAGCAGACATCGCAGTACCACACAGGGTAGGGGGGCTCTGAAGTCAGGCTGTCTGAATTTGTATCCTGTCTTCACCACTTGCTATGTTCATGTTCAAAGTAAGTTCTTTAAACTCTCAGTCTTCAGTTCTCTTTCTTAAAATAACATAGAAATTATTAAAATAGCTCCTTCTCCATAGGATGGCTACAGATATTGAATGGAAGTATTCACCATGGCACACATGCGAGACAGTGAACAGCAGAGATTTTTACTTAGTGAGAGTCAGAAAGAAAAAGAGAGGAAGTAGAAGGAGGAGAAGAGAAGGAGTAAAGCAGGGCAAGAGAAACAGAGAGAGGGTGAGGACGTGTGGGAGTGAGGTTTGGTTACCTGCAAATATGAGAGTTACGTCTCAGAGCAGTATTAACCCAGTGATGATTGTAGGATGACAAATTAAGTCAAACAAAAATTCAGAAAGTTTGTGTAAATTATACTAAAAACAGATGGTTAAGCTACCACTTTGGATTAAAAGAAACTATAGCAAAGTGTAAAACGATATAGGTTTTAAAGGAAGCATAGATGTCTTCAAAATTGCTATTTTGATATCAAGAGCAAAAACCATAAGAGGATAATATTGATGAATTAAAGCTCATCAAACTGAAACATTTTATTTTTGATGTAATGCTCGTATATTGAAGTATTCTCATGACAAAATCACATCCAAATAAATTTACATGACAATCATGTAGAGACCACAAATGCAGGCACACACACCTAGAAAACTGGTGAAACCTGGAGAAGATCAAGGATTATATAAATGTAAAATTGTTGGCTGTTTTATAATATTGTATATTAGGTACAATATGAGCCATTGGAGAAAATTAGGTGAAGGATACATGAGATTTCTCTGTATTGTTGCTTATAGATATTAAATTAAAAAACAAGTGAAGACATTGTAAATATCTGAAACTAAAAAACAGTTTGGACTTCAATAACTCACAAATTAGAAGTTAGAGAAGTCTGCTGAGACTCCAAAGAGGACCTGCGCCTCAACATTCTCTTCAAACAGAAAAAACAAGAAGAAAACAAGTCAGAGTGTGGGACCAAAGTTCTCAGAATAACATAGAAAAGGAAGCAGCCTCAAGAACTGATAGCAACTCCCAACAAAGGCATTTAAGATCATCTTCTGAGCAGAAATTCAATGTTGTGTCTACACAGAGCCATTCCAACATATGGGATTGGTGGTGGTTATACTGGTTATGTTCCCTAGTGGTTGGGAAATACATATCTTTCTAGTTTATATTTGCTTTGTGGATGTAGAAATGTCACATTCAAAAAATTGTCCTATATCATCTTTTCATCCCCAGGGAAGAGACTACTGAACACCAGCCCATAAATAGCCTTTGGATTGTTTCTCTTGAGTTGGAGGGAGTGTTTTCTAACCACTCAAAGCTTGTTGGTTGAGTTTTGAGGAAGAAATAATTTATCATCATCAGAGTTCTTATCCCAGGTCTTGTACATATTTTGGTTTGTAAAAAAAAGTAATTTTTCACCATACATATTTAGAGAGACTTCCATACAGCAAAGTATAAATGATACCATAATTTAGAGATTAGTTTGCATGATAACAGTGAAGAAAGAAATGAACTCTTTCTTATACATAAACTTGGCCAACAGATCATGGTTGTATGAGCTGAAAAATACCTCCAGTTCATGAGAACTGACAAACAAACTCTACACAGGGCTCTGCCCATAAGTTTTGATATGAAAAGGAAGCTCAGAAAACCTCCTGAATTGTTATCATATTGCCCACAAGGACTCAACTCTTCTCAACTCAAAGCCTGGACATTGATAATGCTCCTCAGCCAGGAACCCTCTTCTATCTCACTTGTCACAGTAGTAAACTCACCCTAAAACACCCAGGAATATCAGAGACAATATTTTATGCTCACTTCAAGATAATCACAGCCTAAAGTTTCAGGATCGCTCCACCTACACCTCGCACAAGGTGGATGTCTTTAAGCAAGAATACTGTGGTGGTCTAGCAACTCAAAAGAAGGAAAAGGACACATTAACAAAGGTAATAGGAAGAGATATGTCATTATTTGGCATAGCTTCTTTTGAGAATATTACATTTTCTCTGATAGACATTTCTCATAGAGTATTGAAATTCAACCAGAGATGCCATAAAACCACTCATTGTTTGAAAGATGAAAATGACTGAGTTACACCTGGAATAATTATAATATGGATTTGTATGACCTTCTCTTCACTTATTGTCATTTGCTTATGTGAAAAAAAATGCTTTATATTCATTCAGGTGCCAGAAAATGTCGGATCATTTTTTGAGAATGGCTGGGCTGAGAAGGATCTTACTTTGTAATGCAGTCTGTGTAGCTCAGACTGTCCTCAAACTCATGGCAATCCTCCTGCATCAACTGCTCAAGAGCTGGGATTATAGCCAAGTGCCACCCATCTGAAACCTTAATATAAGTTTTGTTCTACCCATAGGAGACTTTTGATATAAAGGACATCAGTCACCTTCATTGCTTTATCTTAAATATTCAGAGAGATAAGAATTAGACCGAGATTTTAGTCTCATAGTTCAATTTTCCTTTAGCCACAGTGTTTTGCCTTCACTTTCAAAGTTTTCTGTTCATGTCAACACTTAGAGTTCTATTTATCATTTTTGTGATTCATATTTTAAACCTGGAGAATAAAAATTGAGTTACTTATATTCTTAGCTGTCTTCTCATCGAGTGTCAAACTCAGGAAGAAGACTCACCAAACAAGAGAGTCAAAAGTGAGGCATAGCAGTTAGGTCATATCCAGAAGGATAATCTCAAGCAGCCAAAGGGGGAGCCAATAGACTTGAGATGTGGTTCTCATAAGTATAAAGATGGGAATAAATCAAAGATTTAGATCCAGGCTATACTTAAGTTATACAGTAGAAACAAGTCTTAGAAATCTCGTAAGTGTGAAGAAAGAGCAGAGTTGATGACAGAGAGTTGAAGCCCTAAAGGCTTAGTTCACCTTTGTGCAGGGCTGGAATGCTCAGTCTGCACTGTCTCTCACACATCATCCTGTCTGTGGAAGACCCTGGATCGTCAGAATCAAGCAGAGTTCATCATCCATAAATCCACAGATCTATAAATGCCTCAATCTTGCTTAAAGCTAAGGTCAGTCCTGCTTTATTTTTTAAATAATCACACAAAACAAAGGGAATATCACTGAATAGGGTGTCTTCATTAATATATTATAATGTGTCATCCTTAATTCAATAAAACCCCTTAAAGTAGTGCACATTGTTCACTTATATAGAATAAGGAAGGCTTGGAGAAGCTAAGAAACATACTGACGGTTACAATATTCAATTACAGTGGGTGCCAAAATTTGTACTGAGTGCATCATGTTTCAGAGATCTTGCTCTTAATGATTGAGCTAAATTGCTGTGATGTATATGAGTTAATAGATTTGTTTTAAAATACACATTTGTTCTGAGATTCTCTAAGAACCTGCAAGATTCATGTCCAGAGCCTTCCCACTCTTGACTAATCTAGAATTTGCTTTTCTTTTTTGAACCCTCAACCAGGAGGGTACCTACCATTTCTGGAAAATTTATGGCAGATCGGACCCAATGGAAATGCTGGAAACCAAGAATTGCTCTCAGGCAGAGATCAGGTAGCCACACATGACAGGCCGGAAGTCCAGAGGGCACAGATATGTGTCTACCTGCTGTCCAGTGTCCTACCATTTTAGCCAAAATCAAAAGATCTCTGCCACACAGACCTACTTCATGGGTTTAGACCAAGCAAGTTAAAGATCAAGAGGTAGAAGAGGAGCTTCTCATCAGGAAGTGGGTCCCTTGGGCACGGGTGGTATTTATGCCAATTTGTCATCATTAAATATTTCTTTCAACATCTACATGCGGAATATTCAGGATTTTGTATAGATGTACATTTTTCTGTTTCAATTTTTATTAATATGTGATTGTTGTGTATAGTAATTATGCTTCTTGTGATAAGGTGGCACATGCATAAAAGATATCTTAGTTCTTTTTTCATTCATTTCTTCTCTATCTCCCTCCCTCTTGCTTGATACCCATCCTTTTGGTAGAAGATCACTCTCTCTCTCTCTCTCTCTCATATTCCTTATCTGTTATTTTACGGTCTGTCTATATTTTGGATTTCTTAGTCTAGACTCATATCTCTTTCTATGTACTACAAGTAAAACCAAAATGGATCAAAGATTTAAATGCTAAAACAGAAACACTCAATCTGCTGGAAGGTAAAATAAAGAAAGCTCTTAAAGACATAAGTATAGGCCAGGACTTTCCGAACAGAACCTCACATGCATGAGAAATAGCATTCAAGATCAATCAATGGGATCATATCAAATAAAAAATTTCTGCATAGCTAAGTGAACAACCAGCAGTGTGAAGAGACAAGATGCATAATGGGAAAGAGTTTTAGTTACTATTCCTTGGACAGAGGACTAATATCAAAAATATATAAAAAAACTTGAAAAACAGACACCCCTCATAGAAGTGACCCATTCAAAAACTGGGTAACTGAAATGAATAAACACTTCTGATAGGTCACTTTTTTAAAAAAAATTCAAATCTTTATTGGTACATTACATATACACACCAGGATTTCACTCAACAATGAGAATTTATGCTAGTATATGATATAACTCAATTCTCATTTCTCACATAGCCCTACCCACCCTACCACCCCTACCCCTATATAAATAAATTTTGTTTTCTTTCTTTTTTGTTATAATCACATTATTGGTTACACCTCTGTCAAAGGAGCGACTACTTAGATGTTTGCATTTTTATTATCTAAAAGGTAAGTACACTTACAGAAATGAACTAAAAAAATAGTTACCTCCAACACAGCCCTGCTCTTCAGGAGACTATGTTCTGAAGAGTAGGCATCGTTTCTGCTACAAGTAGATTCCTCGACAAGGGAAATGTACTGGGATCTAAATGACTGCAGGGTGGAAAGGACCCCCTCTTAGCACGGTTCACCACATACCTGCCCTTCCCTGCCAGCTGAGCTTGTGATGAGATGGCTCATGACAAGCTCAGGGAAGAGAGCAACAGCTCGGGAGGCAGAGGTGTTTCTTGCACCCTGGAGACTTCTGCTTTTCTGCCTCCAGTCCAAATCAGAGCCACATGAGCGAGATACAAATTTTGCTTCATATTTCCACCATAGAAACCCCAGGACAATACTGTAAGTAGATGGTGGCTCAGAGACTCAGCTTGTGTTTTCCATGAATTGGAAAACATAATTTGCAACATACAGGCCTACTGGAACTTCTAAAGCCTATAGATGGAGTGTAAGGTATCTTTTGTAGAATTTCCCTTCTTTTTCTAAGCAGACAAGACATTCATCTACCTTTACTATTTATTTAATTGCATAACATTTTTGTCTATCTTTTGTCAAAAATAGTATTTTTTTACTACAGTTTTGAAATATACCTCTAAAACTTATGCTTAAGATTGATCTAAATATAGATGCAAATAAACAAAGGCTGTAAATATTATCCAAGCTTGCAAGCTAGGATAGTGCATATTTGCATATTTACATATATTGAGATAATATCTTTAATATGTAAAAGATTCTTTATAATTAAAGAGAAACTAAGTTTTTCACAAAGATGTGGTAAAATAGTAAATATTTAATTAAATAAAATTTAGCCTTTTTAGACATTAAAAATGATTAACAATATATTTGCAGCTTTGAAATACTCTCCCTGCTTGTGAAGGACTATGAGAAGAATTTCAATTAATATAGTATTTTTTGAAAGATTATTTGTCAAATGACCTTAAAATGTCCATGCCAACTTAGATCATTTATGTTGGGATCTAAATGACCCAAAAGAAGAAAGATTTTGACCAAAAGAATAATACTAAAAGCAGAAAATGTACTAGAGACAATATCGTCATTTCTGTGCTAATGAAAACTGGGAAAATTTGAAAACATATAAAAAAACTGAAGGGTTAAATAAATTATAGTACAAGTGAATGATAATTTGTAATCACATGACAAAAGCTTTTGATGCTCTTTGAGTTAAATTCACTGTAAACTGAATATACATCTTCCAAATAACAGTGAGAGTATACACAGGAAGGGGAGATACATCCAACTATATATTTATATTTGTGAGTAGTTTTTGCATAGTTCTTACCTCCACTTTCTTGATCGAGCAAGTAATATTTATTTATAGTATATATTTAAACGTGGATACATTAACAAAAGTAGGTTCTGCAGAACTATCAGTGCATCAGGCTGAGAGTTACAGTATGTAGAACACAGTTTATTAGCAGAATGCTGCCTTCCTGTGTAATACAAAACCCAAGGATGGAATGAAAACCATACACAGTTCTTCCTGAAAATGCTAAAGCTCACATGAAACAAAAAAAGTGAAACATATCACCTGTCCTTTCTCCCGTCTTTACTCTGAATTTCACTGCGTGCCCATTGATCAAAAGTCCTCTCTTCTCAAGGTGAAGCAGCGAGTTGTATGAAGTTGCTAATACTTAACACAAACAATCACAGGAGACACATCTGTGCCATGAGGCATGATAAAGACCTCCAGAGAGACTGAGAGTATTTCACAAATCTCACTCCTGTTATATTTACATGAGCCCAATACCTACTTAATACAAAATCAAGGTCTATGATACAAGGTCTACAATACCTACTCAATACAAGGTCTTCTTCAGGACCCCTCCCCCACAGAGTCATCAAACCATCACCATCATCATCATTCTGAGACCCTCTCTTCTTTTCTTCTTTCTGTCTTCCAAGACACTGCTCTTCCCTCTCGCCAAATATCCAGCCACAACATAAATGGTTTTCAGTGACAGGCAAATATTTAAGGTTACAAAAATGAGAGCAAATTATCTCAGCAAATTTACAGCTCGAGCCCATGTTAACTTGAGAGACACGGACCAGTCTTGTTCCTCCCCGCAGTGCATTGCTATTCTCTCCAGAGTGGCATTTTTCTCCCACTGACATAATCATCCTTAATATCCATCAAAGGAATTCAAACTAATTTTAGTGATGAGAGATAACATTAGAAAATTTCCCTATTATTAAAGGGTTATTTTCTACTGAATCCTCATCTAGTGAGTCAGAAATAACGATAAGACTTTGAAAGTGTGACATTCCATCCAGTTCCCCTAGTCCTCGTCAACGGCTTCTTCACTACGCCCTCAAGGGGAACATCCAGTAACACAGGGCGTATCTAGAGGGGGCCGATCTCAGCAGAGTCTAGTAGATGGCAATACTCCTCATTCGCTGAAGAATCAAAACATCTTTAATTTCCATTATAATTACATAGCTACAGCACAAGTCTCATGAATCAAAAACTTCCCTTGCTGCCCAATATGTTTGGATATCAGGTCCCTCGCATTTCCCTGTGGGCTGGGGAATGGCGATTGACAGTTAAGCTCAAAGAATTATATGTTTGATTTGAGCATGGGAATATATACTTTTTATTAAATCAACCAACAAAATATTTTAAGGCTAATGAAATGACTAAATCTAGATCAGAAATCTTAATCAGCAGTGATTCCTTCAGCCACTCGGTAGAATCCCTTCATTGGCATGTGTCCAGTACATAAATCTCACAAAGTCTTTTCTAGTGAAGGCCCAGGAGAGTAAAAGTGAGTTCTTCCATATGCAACAGTCACAAATTTTCAAGACCTATTTTAAATATCAAATTAAAGATGAATCACTAGTTCATAATTCTTAGTTGAATAAATTTTTTTAAAGAATTATTTTAAAACCTCCAAAAGAGAAAGCATAAAGTGAGACTGTCAAGAAAAGTAGCAGAAGGAATCAAGAAAGAGAAATAGAGAAGAATTAAGAAGTGAAGGAAACATGAGGACAGTGGACACTTTCCATGGCACTTTCAATGATTCTGTCAACAAGCTTTATTAAAACTGTTTATTAATAAATTGTCATCAACTGTCAGTGTTCCAGGATGTCTTACTAATATTGAAGGCAGTTGACAGTAAAAAAAAACAATAATCTCATCACCAACAGCAGTACACTACACTGAATACATTATTTTGTAACATATTAAAAGTTATATTCTACTCTTACAGTAGTATATTGATGAAAATGCAAATGAAGGGAAAAGGCAAACAGTTTTCTTTATAAAACCTTGTAGACTAAAAGGATCCTTTGTGTTGTAAAAATATTTCCATATTCTTTTCTTTTGCTAATGAAAAACTTCTGTTATTTGGATTCATTTTAAGCCAAAAGCAAACATCACTCTTAACCTGAAATGCTGCTCCTTGGGAAAACTGGTAATAAGATGCCTTCAGGGGAGCATGATAAAAATAAATGGAAATACTGTTAGTATTATGAGTTGTATTTTTCACATTATTATATATCCTATGGTTGAATATATGGCAAGTTAACTGGGATTATTTTCTTCTGTGATGTAGAAGAATAGCTCCACATACATCTTGTATAGCTAACTTCCTAGATTTAATAAAATATGATAGACTTAGTTCACGTTTTAAGAAACACGGTGTAAGATGTTTGGCTATCTTAGTATCTAAATAACATTTTAATGTTTTATGATGTTAATAATTCATTTGACTAAATAGAGAATTTTATGGTTCCTGTACATATTTTCTAACCATATTGTAGCACACAGAATTTGGTAATTGGTGAAATGAAATGTCAATATCTCAGCTAGAAGATGTAATCATATTTTATGAAATTATTTAACTGATAAAAGGTGATAAATGAATAGAATTCTTAGAAAATTGCTAAATGAGTTATTGCAAGTTCCTTGTCTTTCTGTAAATGCATCCATTTGGACTTCTCAGTAAGATATGTGTGTGTGTGTGTGTGTGTGTGTGTGTTAATGAAGGTTTTCCCTAATTTTGATGTTAAATTATATATAATATAGTAATTATTTAAATCTGTAGAGACATTCAATAATTTTTGCTTTATGCCAAGAATCTGACAAAATGAAATTTCTGAAGGGAATTTTAAAAAATCTGTTTGTTTTTATGATGTAACATTCTCTAATTATTATACAATTCACATACCATGCAGTTCATTTACTTTAAGTGTAAAATTAATGAATTTTAGTAGATTGGAATTGTGGGTGAGGATCACTCCAAACTAATTTTAGCATTTTCCTTTCATTCAAAAAAGTTGCATGCATCCAATCTGCAGTCAAATTCTGCTCCCCTTCCAGCTCCAAAGTTCTGCCTCTATAGATTCTCATTTTCTGGAAATGTCAGATAACTGGAATTACACTTTGTGTCTACTGTGTATGGTGTCTTTCACTTAACGTGATGTTTCTATGACTTCTTCATATTGTGGAATTTACAGTCTTTGATCCTGTTACTGCACTCTGTGTATTACATTTTGTTTGCTCATTCACAAGTTGTTGGACAGTTGGATTATTTCCAAGTTAGGACTACTATAAAAAAACAGAATCCCACTATGAACATTACAGTATAAATTGTTGGACGGGCATATGTTTTCATTTTCCCTGAGAATAAATTTGTTAGTAGTATTACTGTTATGTTAAGCTTGTGTTGATTTCTTGAATGAACTGTCTACATTTCAATGTGTCAGTATGAAAAATAGTGTGCGGGGATCAGTCTCTCCAAATCCTCACTGTCATGTCAAACTGTCAGGCAATTTGATTACAGCCATTAATGTAGAAATAAAGGAGTTTCACATTGTATTTTCAACTTTCTTTCCTCTAATAACTTGGGACACTGAACATATTCACACTTTCATGTATTAACAAGGCATTTGTATCATACCTTTTGTGAATTTTTTATCAAAGTACTTTGCTCATTTACTTTGTTTTCTTAGTAATGAATAATACAATATTTTTATACGTTGTAACTAGAAGTCCTTTGTCAGATATTTGATGTACAAATTTCTTCTCCTACTTTGTGAACGGCTTCTGATGGTTCATGTGTTGTTTTATACACTTACTGGTATTTTGAGAAACAGAAGTTTTTATTCATTTATGTTAAACTTATTATTTCTTTACTGTTTCAGAAATGGGGTTTGTACAGTTGTATCTATATTTTGGTCTAATTTCAGAAGAAAGTACTACTCTTTCCTCTAAATATATTATGCTCCCACCTTTACATGTACATTTACAAATCACATTTGGGTCTCTAATTCATTTTGAGGTAAGATTATGATGTTATATAAAATATCAAGCAAAGATAGTACTGACATATGTATCAATACTCTAGAACCACCAAAGACAGTTCTTATTTTTCAAAGAAACAGCCTTGAAATTATGTAAAAAATACATGGAATATCCAAGATTTATGTGTGTAATTTCAATACTATTCCATTGATAGATAACTATACATTTTAACTATATGATGCCTGTTTGTCTACGTGGCTTATGTATGAAATCAGCTAGAAGAAGCTTTCCAGTTTTTTCTCTGAAAACTTACTTCAGTTATTTTAGCTTTGAATTCCCAGGAAATCTGTAGCTCAGCTTGTCAGTTTTTCCAGCAAACCCTGTCAGGTGTGGATAGGATTCCACTGTATTTGTATGATATTTGAGAGATATTTACCATATTGAATGATTGTTAAAAGGCTTTTGATATACAAATCACATATCATATAGCATACCAATTTGAACTGTCCAATTAAATTCATTTTAGTGTAAACATGTAAGTGTGAAATTATAATCATAGCTTCATTTTTAAGTGATTTCATCACCTTAAAGTTGGATCTTTAACAACACTGTCATTTTCAACTCCGTGTATCCTCCCCACCAACCTCCAGTTAAACATAAATATACCTCTGTGTCCATACATTAGTCTACTGATAGAATTTTTTATCATTGGATTATAATACATGGTCTGTCAGTTTAGCACAATTATTGAGATTTATCAATATTACCAAATTGATCAATGCTTCAGTTATTTTATTAGCTATTAATATTTCATTGCACAAATCACATATTATTCATAATTTCACCAGTAAATATTTTTTAAAAAAATTTGGGTGTTCTGTGAATAAAACTTCTATAACGACTTGTGCTTAATCTCTTGCATCAGTATATGCTTTCATTTTCTTGGACAATTCTAAAAGTAGAATTGTTAAGTCATAGAATACCATTATGTTTAATGTTTTAATAAATGAAATAACTGGGCCGGGGATATAGCTCAGTGGTTCCGGCGCCTGTCTTGCAAGTGCAAGGGCCCAGGTTCAATCCCCCATAAGCATATAACAATACTGGGCATGGAGATCCATGCCCAGCAGCAACCAGTACCAGAGTGCCAGGCATGGTGGCTCACACCTGTAATCCCAGCACTCGGGAGGCAGAGGCAGGAGGATTACTGTGATGTGAGTTTGAGGCTGAGCTCAGGGTCAGCCTGAACTACAAAGTGAGACCTTGTCTCAAAAAAAACCTTTAAAAAAATGAAATAACTATTTTCAAAAGGGAAATATCATTTTATATTCCAATCAACAATATATATGTGTTCAATCTCTTCAGAACTGTGCCAATTCTCATTATTCTTTTTATTATTTTTACATTTTTAAATATTGTTTCCTAAAGTTCAGAAAGTATCAAATAAAAATTAATAAGAACAACAAAATTTCCAATAATATCAAAATACATAAAATATCTGGATAAATACAATAAAAATACACATGAAATATCTATGTTAAAAAACAGTACTCTTGGTGACAAACACTAAAATTGACCCAAGTAAATTGTTACTTGATCATATTTTGTATCTGAGATTCTATCTACTTCACATTGTAATGATTCCTACTTATATCTACAGAGTCAATATATTCTCAGTAAAAATATCAACAAAATATTTTTATTAAAGTATGAGAAGTTCAAGCTAAAATTCGTATAGAAAGACTCAGTTGGTGGCATAACAAAGACAGTCATAAAAATAATACTTCCTTGTTTGAGAAGTATTTTTAGTTTTAATGTTATTGTTTTATTAAAGATATATAGACACCACAACTAATGTCTTCCAAAAATGTAATGGCAAGGAACATATCTATCCTCTTACCTGACACAAACAAATGTAAAAGTTTAGAGATTATATTAGCTTTTCTGTCACTAACATAAAATTCCTAGTACTTATAACTGAAAGACAGAAGAATTTATTTTGACTTATGGTTTCTGGTGATTCAGTCCATGGTCTGCTGGCTCCAAGACAGAGACATCACAGTGTGAATACAGGACAACTCATTTCAACTGGCAAGAAGAAAACAGAGGAAAAGCAACAGACATGATAGAGGCAGGATAAGATAGATGTAATTCTGAGGGGTCAGACCTCCTTGACCTATGCAGATACACAGAGATGTGTACTTTCCTAGTCTCTCTGGAGTCAGCCAAGTTGACAATAAAGAGTAATTTTCACACAAAGTTTAATATTTCTGAAAAAATAAGCAACCAGATACCTTAGTGATTTCATTTCTGCATGTTGGCCAATGATAATGTAAGACTTTATTCATAAAGATCTTATATACAAAAATTCTTTGTAGTCTATATGTAGAAAACAAAATTTGAATCAAGTCATGCCATTATCTTTCAATATTTAATTGAATAAAAAAGCCATAGTATATCTATTCCTGGCATGTTACATAGCAATAAAAACAAATGAATGTGTTATTTTTATAAGATTTATGATGGATGTATCAGAAGACAATTAAATGTTGAGCAAAAATATCAAACACAAAATAGTACATATTATGGTTTAACTCTATATGGACAGAGTTATTCATAACTAACCAAAACTGATAGCCATAAAGTACATACAATTCTACTATACAAAATCTACATAACTAAAATAATAAAAATCAATTTTTAAATATTTAAAGAGACATGGCATAAGAAAAATACTGTTTTCAAAAAATAAGTTGTCTTTGAGAGAGGAAGCATGAGGATATTTCCAGGATGATTTACTTGTATGACAGAACTGTAAATTACAAGGTAACACTATGTTGCAAACTGATGCTGTTCTACATCTCAGCTGTATTTAGTATCTATCTCAAGTTAAAAATAAACCAGTAATATAATCTTCTATAAGTTTTCATAAAATATATGACAAATGGAGATTAGAATTTCCATAGTAAAATCTTATTATTTTATATATTCATAAGTTCATAAAACTTCCTCATGATGATGAACTAATTCTAGAGAACTATTGCACTTCCTATTATTGCTTCATAAAGTCACAAGTATGTATTAGGGACAAAAAGTCTGATTTTACAAGACTGGTGTACATTATTCTATAAATTCAAAATCATTCTACTATTTTCCATCTCCATTAGTGTCAAATTAGGCTAAAACTCCTCAGGAAATATATAAACTAAGAATATATGAACACTGAAGGAATTAATTATGATTGATATCATTAATTATCTGTGTCTAATGCCTTTACAGTAATGGGATGGTTAAAGTACTGAGTCAGTAGTAATCGGCATACTAGTGATTACTTGACTACATTCCTCAATGCGTCCTTCACAGACTAAATGAGTTTTTAATGTTATATACATTTTAATTAAACATTTTGTTTTCCAATAATTATAGATTCATGTACAGTTTCTAAAAAGGGTAGGGGAAAATCTGTGTACCTTTTAACCAGTTTCTCCAATAGCAATATCTTGCAAAAGTATATTGTCACAGGTAGAAAACTGACATATATATATAGTAAAGACAAAGACCATTCTATGACCACTCAAATTCTTGTCATTTCTTTTTGTAGGTAGCTCCACAGCTGTCTTGTTTTAACTCTTTTACGAACTACTGAAAAACTCTACTTTATGCTCAGGTTGTGTGCCAATTTGATTCATTTCAAGGATGCTATATAAACACAGACAGTAGATAGACTTCTAGGATTGACTTGTTTTTACTCAGAATAATTCTCCAGATATTCACTCTGATCACTGCAATTATCAATTTCTCTTTTCTTTTATCTGTATTTCTTTTTCTTTTCTTTTTATTTCTATCTTCTGTATAAAAAGCACCACACTCTTAATCATTCACTCACTAAGCAAATCTAAGCTAGTTCTAGTTTGTAGTTATTATGAGGTAGGTTGCTGTATATGTACCAGTATGAGTAGAATAAATGTGATTTTATTTCTTTGTTTTAAATATACAAGAATGAAATGACAGGAGTTGTATAGAAATTACATTTTTGTTTAATAGAACATTTCCAAACCAGATTTGCCAGAGAAGTTCTACAATTACACTTTGTCACCAATTATATGTGAATAATGCAACTGTACTCTGAGGTCTCTAGTATTTGATATTATCATTAAATTTTAGAAATTTTTAAAACATTTTTTGAGTACCAGGGATTAAACTCAAAACCTTGTTATCTTTTCATCTTAAATTTGTGACAAATTCCTAGAACTATCTCATTGTGGTTCTAACCTTTAATTTTTAATGACTAATAGTGTTAAATGTCTTTTCACGAGCATAAATGCTATGAGCATATACTCAGTGAAATGTCTCTTGATGTTAGCTAGTCTTTCATTACTATAATGTGATGGGCTGACATAAGTAGTTTAAAAAAGGAGAATGGTTATTTTTGCTCATGTTTATAGAGGGTGCAGTCCACAATCACTTGACTATTTCTGTGGATCCAAGGGGAAGGAGATGGTTGTAGCACAGGAAAGCAGCTCACCTTGTGAGAGTGGGAGAAGTGAATAAGGAAAGGTCAGAGGCCAGACACAATCCCCAAGTCACAACTCCATGAACAGCTTGCTTCACCTTGGCTCCACTTCCAACAGTGCTGTCAAAGTCTAACCTCACCCAGGGATTGGTCAGCTGATTAAATTAGGCCCCACCCTCATGATTCAGTCACAGTGAGCCAATCAGTTTCCGAACATCTCACTCCTGAACACGTGTAATTTTGGTTAACAGTTTAGTTGCAAATCGTATCTGTAGGAAAAACAAACAAACAAACAAACAACAACAACAAAAAACAAATGAAGGTGAGAAATTATTACATTTGGAAATTTACAACAAAAACATCTCTGGTGAACTCAGAGAAGCTGAAAAGGACCTTAGTCTGCTAAAAAAAAAAAAAAAAAAAAAAAAAATCGCAGAGGTTTCAGAATAACTGATATTTGCAGCTTGAAAACCAGCTAACTAATAGGACAATCAGAAACTTATCTACAGTAATGTCTGAAATCCACACTGTTCTCAAGACAGATAATATACAGAATTAAGACAAAGATCATAAATCCAAGTAGAGTGTTGCAAGTTTTGAGTAAAATCCATGCAATGATGAGGATTGTTGTTAAACAATGTAATACATAAAATCATGATACAAGAATATTTTCTAGTGAGGCATATTTGCTTTTAGTGGTACAAATGTTAGTTCCAGTGATATATAGCTTTGTGAATGTGTGTGTGCTTTGGAAAACTGATTATAATTTCTGATGTTCAGATTTATTAAACACTCCTCGAGTGAAATAATTTTGCAATGCAAAATGTTTTAGGATGAACTTAGTTATAGTTTTTACCCAGTAAGCTTCATCAATTTGATTGACCAAGAAAAAACCCATACCTTTTTCCCATTTTCTAATTAGATATTGTTTTTTCTGTTGTCTTGTATTTCATTTTTATGTTTTTACTATTGCATGTTTACAGTTCTTTATATATTCTACATGCTAGTTATTTATCAGAAAGATACTTTACAAAAATTTCTTCCAGTTAATAGAAGAGCTTCATTCTCATAGTAAAGTTCATCACAGAAAAGACATTTTTAATTTTAAAGATATCCAGTTGTGAATTTTTCCTTTTACAGATCATGTTCTTAATATGTAAGACCTCTTAATTAACCTAGCTCTAGAATCTAATCAATTCTTTTATTTTTTTCTGATATTTTTAGAATTTTATATTTTACATATAAATATGTAATTCATTTTGGTTCCTTTGGGTATAAAGTGTCAGCAGTGGGTGGTGGCTCTTTATTTAGCCTTACAGATATTCAACTTCTTTAGCACCATTTTTTAAATTATTTTTCTTCTTTAATTACCTTCGAATATTTGTTGAAGTTACTCATTCTTATTTCCATGAGTTTATTTCTGGATTCTTTATTGTTTTTATTTTTCCATCACAATTCTGTTTACTGTCACTATTTAATGGCTTGATATCAAGTAGACTGATGCTTCTTCTGTTTTCCCTGTAAAAATAATTTTACCTGGTCCAGGCACTTTGCCTAACAATAAAATTATTATCTCTTTCAATTTTTATACAACTGAGGATAACATGACTCATTTTTTAAATGTTTAAAATTCAATATTAATTTTCATCATACAAATGCATTATATGCAATAATACCTTGGTTTTTAAATCCTTCCACTTACAAACAGTTCAGTTTTTTGAACAGAAGCATTTGGCATATGTTTGCACCATTCAGTGAACTCTGCTTTGGGTAATGAATATGACAGAGATTATCTCCCCAGAATCATGGAATAAATTAAGTTCCTTAACCAAGATATTACTGCAGCTTGATAAATTTAAGCCAACATTTTACAGTTTTTGTAACTTTAAATACATTTTTAAATAATACTATACATTTTTATTTTGGTGGGAATATGTTTATTACTGAAAAGTTGAAATTTATCCATTCTTTGTATCTTTCTTGTGTTTTCTGTCATTACTGAATATTCTTGTTGGTTCCAGGATTGTTCATTTGTATTTATTCCCTAGAAAATTCAATATGGATTATTAATGCAAAAGCAATTTTGTTTCTTTGTTTTTGAGCTGAGTACGTCTCTTTAGCTTTTGTACTTGTTATATCTTTCAGTAATATGTTTAATAGGAGTGATGGGAGTGGACACCTGTACCTTGTTTCTGGTATGGGGCGTTTTCCCTTCCACCATTATGTGCTGTGCCAGCTCATCTGGTTTTTGACTTGACTGCATTAAGGAATTCCTGGAGAGGTGAATGCATTGGGAGGCACTACATTCATTGATGGGGAGCTTATAGTGGAATGAGCTATTAGAAGGTGTGGCTGCTTGGAGGAAGCAAGTCATGGCTTCATGACACTGGAAAGTATTGGGCCATTGGTTCCCCCTCTCAATATTCCTCCACACTGTCTTCTTCCAACCACCATGAAATGGATAACTTTTCTCCATTATCTCCTTCCCCTATGCTATTTCTACCTTGGAGAAAGTCAACCTTAGACTGAAATCTTTGACATTATGAATCAAAATATAACCTTCTTCCTTTAAGTTGCAAGTATCAGGGATTTTTGTTTTAGCAAAGAAAGGCTGACCAATACATGACCAATACATGTAGAATATTATTCATTTTTATGTTCTTCATAAGTATTCTTCATTAGGATATTCTTCATGAAGTGGAGGGCTACTTGTCTTCTTAGTTTTTGAGAATTTTAAATTTTGTGATTGCTGTACATTACTTAAAATGCATTATAATCAATTCCTCTTTCAAAATTGAATTTTTCAAGTGAAAATTTTGCTAAGCAAACCAGGATAAGCACACGTCCCAGTGGAATAGAGTGAGATGACACTCAAGTGTTAGTACAAGTAATGGGGACTCACCTGTGCTTGTTAACCTGGCAAGTGGGATAGTCTGCACACGGCTGGACATGATGCTTGGTGGGAAGGCTGTTTCCAGCAAATGTGGATTTGAGGTGGGTTCTGCACAGTGTGTACATTAGAAGGAATCTGCTCCAGCAGCCATAATAGCCTTTTGAACTAGATTTCTTTGAGAAGTGTTTTGGATTGTTCTCAGGCCCTCCTGCACTAGGTGGTCATTATATAAACTGAGATATAATTCTTCCCCTTTTTATTTCTCATTTTTTTTTAAAGTTAGAGACATAACGCCTAACTTATTATCTTCCTGTCTCAGTGTCTGTAACAGCTGGGGAACCCAATATTTTTTAATTACCTATCACCTGAGAGGTTTTCCCAAGTCGAAAACTATCAGTTCTTATAAGCCATGTCCCTGGAAGATGAGACAGACATTCAAAATTTTAAAAATGTCTTTTTTAAAAATTAGTACATAAATATTGCTTCTATTCACGAGATATTGTGACATCATTGAGTTCTACTTCTATGTTTTATCTTCTAAACTAAGGATGTCAGTGATGATGAATTACATTGAGATAGATCAAATTAAACCAAGTGAAAATGAAGGTTTCATAATATCAACAATCGCTGTGTGTGTGACAACAGCTTCTCAATATATTCCAGTGCTGATTTATCCATGGTTTCAGTACCCTTTCTTGATGAAATTCTTTACACGGGGAAGGGGTAGCTTACTTTTAATGATTATAGCTTATTTGTTTGTGTGTTCTTCTGTACCCCATTCCCTTTTTATCCTGCAACAGGCAAAGCTGTGCCTTCTTCCTCCCACAGGAAGGGGGAAGGTGAGCGGACACCACCGATAAGCGGAACTTGACCTCGTCTGTAAAGGAAGTGGCTCAGTGTACAGCCTGTTTGATGTGAAACTGACCAGAAGGAAAGTCAATAGAGAAATAACAAAGTTCCTTGTTATTTTGTTGACATTTTTTCCCTGCAACCACCTTTTCTAAACCTTCCCTCCGTAGTTACCCTCAATCTCTGCCTTTGTCTTGTTTATCTAAAACCAATACCTCGCCCATCTCGCATCAATCAATGCTATTCACAGAACGATGACAAAGGGCTCCGATTCACTTGTTTAACAGGTTATTCAACACCTATTGCCTTCGGAGACCTTTTGAGATCTGCACTTCCTGACTTCATGGCTACCAATCTATTAAAGTGAAAAAAAAAAAAAAAGGAGACAGTTTCGTTGAAAAATAGAGCGATCTCCTCATTTCTCTAACGAAAGGAATAATGGGTATGAAAAGAAAGGCTACTACCTTCATCAAAGGGATTTGAAGATTTTGAAACAGAAATGTAGAACTGAAAATCTTTGGTTATTAAACCAAAGAGAAGAGTTCACTGAAGTCTAAGTAGTTGGTGCCTGGCTAATCTGGAATGTTTAATAGTAAGTCTGAGGCTGGAGTGAAACAAATATGTGCATAAAATAATTTGCTAGGCAAATTATCAAAGCACACAAAATGGTAGTCAAGGATATTTATTTAAGGCAAAAAAGTTCAAACACCAGAGAAGCATGTATTTGCATATAATAATGGAATTACTTGTGTATGCAAACTGGAAATCACGAAAGCTGCCTCTCTCCTCAGAACTGCTTTACCAAGTGTTGGAAAATAAGACATTCCTGGGAATTGAAAAGAAATTTTGTATCTCTGTTGAAACTATTGAAGTAACAGACTTTTCTTTCTAATTAATCTGCATTAATGGTGTTTTAAAATATTTTAATGAATTATATAATGTTCTTAAAGCAAATTAAAGGCACAAATACCTACATTAGAAAAATTCCTACATTTTCAGGCCAAAGGCTTCTCATAATGTTTTTGATAAAGCAACCAATAATATCACTTTTAGAAATATTACATAAAAACAAAACATCACATGTCACCAAATAAGAAGAGGCAAGACCAACACAGGCTCACATAGTGATGCTCTTAAGATTTTTCAGTAGCGCACAAATTTCCTCAGTGTCAACATATGCATATAAGTGCTGTTATTAATTATATAACTGCTATAGTACATTCATATTGTATATATAAGTGAATAACCAGAAGGGAAAGAAAAAAACATGTCACAGGGTATTTGTACTTAATTAATAGATTCATTGCCAATTATAACTTGAATAATATTTTAAAGTTGTTAGAAAAAATATGCTTCCAAAATTTTGCGTTGGTGTGTGTAGGTGTGTATATGTGTGTGTCGACCCATGCTGAATTTGAGAGATTTACATATACTTGTATCACTGAATAAACAGCAATAGCGATAACATTTCCAAATGTTCTTCTTATCTCAGAGTGTGGCTTTTGAAGAGTTATGTTTTAGGGTATTATTTGAGTCACATTTGCTCACTTTGCTTATTAAATCAATCTGTAACTGGGAGGATTTACATGTTTAGCAATGTTCACTTGATGAGAAAAAATTAATTGAGACCATGTTTGCACACACTTCACATATCTTACCAGACCAGATCATATCGACTGCAGCATCCTCAGCACGTGAAAGTGGACTCAGTCAGTGATTAGCTGTAAACCCAAGCTTGGGCTGGAGGTTTAGCTCAGTGATGTAGACCTGCCTGGTAGGTGTGAGATCTTGAGTGTAATCACCAGTACCAAATTTGTGTGCGTGTATGTGTGTGTGTGTGTATACAGGTTTTTTTTTCCTTATGTAAGCATTTGTGCCATTAATTTGCTTTAAGAATATTATACATATATACATATATATATGTTTTAGAATATTATATTTATATATATATATATAAAATATATGTTTAAGACCTCAGTGAATCAATGCCTGGCATAGTGATAATGATAAAATTTCATGGACTTATATATTAGATGTTAATTATGTTTAATTTTTTCTAGTTTAAATGCATTTTAATGCACCTTCTCACTCCCAAGAACTTCTTGGTGCCTATGGGGCATTTACACTGCCCCTTGAGGAAGCAAATTTAAACAGGTTCTTATCCACCTGCTGCTGCTTTCTGACTGCCTGAACATCATAGTACATGTGAATGCATTTGTGGAAGCCTCCTAATATAGAGATATGTGGAACTCAAGATGACAGAACAGGACAGCAAGGGGCCAAACATTACTCATTACCACTGTGAACAAGAAAGTTATATTTCATAACATAATCATTAAAAAATAGCAATGATTAATATCCTCATGACCTTAAAATAGCAATGATTAATATCCTCATGACCTTAAAATAGTTGTCAAATGTTGCTCAGAGTGGAAGAGTAGAAGTCAGAGACAAGAAACAATTATTTCTTTCTTTCTTCCTTTCTTTCTTTCCTTCTTTCTTTCTTTTAGTCAGTCTCACTATAGAGGTCAGGTTGGCTTTGAACTCACTATGTGTCCCAGGCTGGCCTTGAACTCATGGTAATTCTCCTGCTTTAGCATCTCAAGTGCTGTAATTACAGGTGTACAATGCCATGGCTCACCCCCCAATAATTCTCTTTTAAAAGGGGGGGAACAAACAAATAACCTTGCTATAAACTTTTCTTTGTTTTGATTAATATCAAATGAAGAGTAATGAAGGTATTTAAATTAAAATTAGTTTTTTACTCTAACAGTTTCTAGTGGTGATAGCACAGAAAAGACATCTATCTTGTGCAAACACTTGTTTAAAGTGAAAGCAAGAACAAAATTATGATAACACTTTGTCTGTTTTGTTTACTCTTTAAAATATCCCCATCTTTCTGTTAGTCTGCATGAAACTATTTTCCAGACAATAAATAAGTTTATTTCTAAATCATTGATTTTCTATGCTATTTGTAATACTTTCTATAATGTTCATTAAGTTGAGATAGAATAAAGAATATGTATATCTATGGCTCTTGAGCAATTTTAAATTATAAGTCAAATAATTAGATTCTCAAAATAGCTTTAGCTGGTTAATAGATTCCTAGTTTTCAGTGAACACTGCCATCAATAAAACAGTGTCACAGCATGAGCAGTTCAGGCCACTTTTTTCATTTTAGGATAACATTCTCCCAAGCATCAGAAAAAGTAGATCATAATCCTTCTCCATGATTTTTCAGTGGTGCCAAAATTACTATAATAATGAAAAAGACCAGAGATTTGACCAAATGCTAATTCAATTTGTTTGAAAATCAAAATATGGTTATTGAGTAATTCTTCCTTTGATCTCCTTTGGAGTTCCCAGCATGTGTAACAAAAATAAAACAAAATAAATGTATTCTCCATCAAAAGAAGGTTTTTGGGGGTAATTAGTAGGAAAAGTATCTCTTTGTCTATGCCATATTTCTTTCCAAATGAAGCCAACATGGAGTATAAACATTCTTGGCAGACTCTTTTTATAGGCATGAAATAAATGGAATTTCTCTTCATAGTAATGTGTCCTCAAATTAATAAAAATATACATACACATTTGGAGAGATAATATTACCAGTCTGGGGCAATTACTAAATAGACTCAATTTTGAAATATACTGTGTGAGGTGATCATGCATCCATACATGTTGAATATACATATTGATTTATGACTGTTTAGTATAAAGTGCATGTAGATCATAAATCTAGTAAAATAAATACCATGTTTAGAGTGGTGACTACATACATATATACAGTAGTCTGATTTTAGCACAGGTATGTGGTAGTAGGGGACAAGCAGTCTGTGTTTCATTTACATTACTTGTTTGTAAAGCAAATGTCTAAAATGGCAAGATAAGAATTATGTTTCTCTCAGAGAGAAGAAAATTCAAAGACTTAATTCTCTAATAGATTGAGAAAAAATTTTACTACTGAATTTTGGAGGTACAGTGTCACCTTTGCTGTAAACACCAGGCAGACAGAGGCTGGAAATTCACACTCCTGGCAGTGGCGATAGAGGATCACCTTCAGTTGAGTCATCAACGCTGTGAAGGGATGAGAAATGTGACCCAGAAGCACAGACAGTGCCTCCAGGATCCCGTGCGGTCCAGCCTAGTCTCCTGGAGAATCACCTCAAAATGCAGAGGAGTACAGGTCTCCTAAGACCCTGGAAAATAATTTCATTTTCAAAAAGGCTCTGAGTTTTTCTGGGTTTACTTCTCTGTCATCTAAAATGGTCACAGAGACTCGACCTGAGTTTACTGAAAGAAAGAAGGGAAAAGAAACGTTTTCCTGATGATTTTACAGGGGCAACTTTTCTTGTCTCCCTTCAGGTTCTTCATCGTATAAATCAAACCAAAATAACCGCTCAGTGACTTGAATTCCATGAGGAGTTCTGCACACTCAGAGCCATGTTTCCTGCTGGGTACTGTCAAAATGGCAGCCTCTGAGCAGCTGGCTTACAGTTAGGGAGCCAGGACTCTGTGTCCCATCCACCTCCTCGCTGGAACTGAAGCTGCCACTCCAGGGACCACTTTTTGAGAAAGAAATCTCTGCAACAGAGTGATCGATGGTACCATGTAAAAGAGGCACGGCACTGTGCAAAGAAATGCCAATACCTGTAAGTGCACAGTCGTCCTAACACATTCATGCCTGTAGATTTTTTAAGATCTAATGAAACATTTTAATATCCAGTGTGTGTGTCAAGGGTTGGAAGTAGAAAGAATATATTTCTCCGGGGAACATCTTTAAAGATATAAAACCAGTTTATGAGGTCAGACTTGATTTGAATAAATAAATTATGGTTTTGGGGTGCAGGCAGGAAAAAATAAAAAATCAAATACGTTGACTCTAAATCAGAGCACAAAAATGATGCGATATTTTCCCTATGTTATGCATTTTTTTTTCTGTTTATGACTCACATTGATTTCTGCTGCAGGCAGATTTGGCTAACAACTTTTGAACCAAGAATTGTGAGTATTAATCATAAGTCTTATGAACCAAAAAGACTCAGACTCTCCACTCTCTTTCCTACACTAAGCTACTTTAAAGGAATGAGTAGAGTTGGCACTATAAAAAATTTCCACAGAATAGTGAAAAGGAGGATTTTAGTCAGGAACCACATTTGTTGTTTGGAACCTAAAGGTATTTTGCTTTGTCAGGATGGAATCATAAGTGTCACATTTCACTAAAAGTATTTGTGGGACAGACATCACCTTCTGCATCTCACCTATATTTATGTTTAATATATGCATATAATACCCAGGATTTGCTCCTGAATGTGAATGAACATACATAAATGTCAGTGTGGTGCATTTCCGATAATTTTTTTGTTTTGTCACCAAGTATGTTAGCTAAGGTATTAATCTGCTTGGTTCTCATGACAAGAGACCAAAAAGGTGACAAAAACAACTGAGATTATTTTATTTTCTTCAAATTTGGGAGGTTAAACATTGAGAAACAAGTGTGGGCAGGGTTGGTTCCCTGTAGGGACTGTGCGGAAGGATCTGTCTCTGTTGCTTCTCCCACCTTGTAGTGTTCTGTTAGGCATCTACTTTTTCTTCAGTAGTAGAGGCATCGCCTCAGTCCCTGTCTTTGTCTCTGTGGGATGCTCAGCTTTTGTGTGTGTCTCTGCACAGACTTCCTCTTATAGGCACACGAATGCTATAGGTGAGGAGCCCACCCTGCTCCACTGTCATTTCATCTTCACTAACTACCTCTGTGATTAGCTACGTCCATAGAGGGTCATGTGCAAACATGCTAAGGAAAGGGATGAAACTTGAGACCATACTGCTAAGTCCGATAAATGAGGCACAAAAGATAAATATAACCAGGTTTGTTTTTTATGAGAAACTCAGGATATAAATAACTTAAAAAGCAAAATAAAAGAGAGATAGTAGGAAATGGAGGGATAGATTTGTGAAATGAGAAGGGAGGAGTGGAGAAAGGAAAGAAAAATGGTGTACTAAGTCTCCTAGATGGATGTAACTCCTATGGACTGCAAAGATATACCAGTGATAAATTTTTTAATTCATTTAAAGGTGGTACTAGAGTTTAGGGCATATAAACACCTACAGAGATAATGCAGTTTAACTCATATCAGCACAGCTGGCATGCCCCCCATCAGCATGGATATCAATAACATTTAACTATTTCTAAATAGATCAACACTAGCTATTAAAAAAAAAAAAAAAAAAAAACAGGGGCCGGACTTTAGTTAACAGAAATATCCCTTGGGGTGACCATGGGTACATAGACTAAACCCCACTTCTTAATTTGTGGAAATTTTTAAACATACTGCTCCCTCCAATAAATAAATAAATAAATAAATAAATAAATAAATAAAACAAACAAACAAGCAAACAAAAAAACCATACTGCTCCCAGCACATCAGAGCAGACAACGTCAAAAATCCCTGGGATTTAGAAATAATAGCCATTATTGCAAGTATAGAGCTATTTAAATGGAGGAGTCCACAGCCCTCCATATTGTATTTAAGGGAATATAGCCCAGATCTGAAGACATTGAAGGGTTATGTAGCTGTATATTCTAAGTTTTATAACTATCACATTGCATCTATAAATATCTAATTATTTTCAACCCATGTCATCAATGTACAAAGTATATATATATATATATATATATATATATATATGTGTGTGTGTGTGTGTGTGTGTGTGTGTGTATATATAGTATATACTATATATATACAGTATACACTATATAGTATATATATACTATATATTAGTATATATATTAGTATATATATACTATATATAGTATATACTATATATATAGTATATACATATACAGTATAGTATATATATAGTGTGTGTATGTGTGTGTATATATATATATACCAAACTCACATTCGTATTCGTAGCCATCCTGAGATGATTTGGCAATAGTGTTTTTTATCGTGTGTGTGTGTGTGTGTGCATGCCTTGCTAAGGATGGAATCACAAGGATACTCTACCATCAGCTGCACCTCTGAGCCTTTTAAATTTTACTTCTAGACGAGGTCACACTGAGTCACCCTGGCTGGCCTCCAGACTTGCCTCCCGCCTCTGCATCCAGAGTGAGTCATTACTTTTGATGGGATAAGTACTCCTATGGAGGAGAAGCAGCAAAGGCCCAGCGATGCAACACAGTATAGTTTTCTTATGTTGATCAAAATGGAATCATTCTTAGGAGAGAGAAGAAAGGAGAGCGGAAGGGAGTACAGAGGAGGGCACGGGGGAGGCTGGGGTGTCTGTCCAGAGACCGCTCAGGACATTCCCTGGAGGAAATTATATTTGTAATCGACCGTGACCGAAGAAGAAACCTTAAATACAAAGAGGAGGGGTGCGCAGAGACATTAAAGAAAGAAGTTGGAGTAGTTTTAAAGCAAGACATACATGTTCTAAAAGGGAAAATGAGTCATGCAGGGAGACTGAAATCTAAGTGCTGAAAGATTCGAATGGAGAGACGACGAGAAAACACAAAGGATCATCTAAAGGCTGGTAAAGCGGAAGCACTGCCCTACAAGCAAGCGTGAACGTGGCGTTTACTTCCGCAAAGTTGTAGGGTATCACCGTTCATGCTGATGACACTCAGAATAAGCTGTGACACCATCATTACAAAGCGAAGGGCCTCAATTTTCCTTGAAAACATGCAATCCCTCCATATTACGACCCACAAAAAGGAATGTGCACTTCATTAGATAGAAGAAGAGAACTTAGTTTTTATTGAACACGTGCTGTATGGAAGATGAGAAAAACACAGCGATTATACCATGGCCTAGGCAGAGGGAATCATCTTGGTGTATGATGAGCAGCCAAAATAAACTAAAATAATAAAATAACGTGTTTGGTGGTTAGAAGCAGCTCAAGAGAAGGAGTAAGGTCTTATCCAGGGAGGACAAGGAGGCCTCAAGCAAACATCAGAAAACAAAGGCATGTGTGCCTTAACATGCAGGCAGCCGCCATTATTCCACATGCATTCAGAGAGTGGCCTGGGGCTGGGGCTAGGAAAGGAACTCAAGAGTGGAACAAACTTCAACGCTCAATTTCTATGTTAAGAGGAATGTGATGATGCCCGGCTGCAGAGTTTTGCGAAGGGGACTCCTGCTATGCTGGGCAGCACTCCTGGAGTAAAAAGTGAGACTGTCTTCTAGAGCTATGACCAATACATCTGTGATGTTTAAACATTACTCAGTCTATGGTATTTTGGCCTAGAAACCTAAACAGATTCAGACAATGATCTTGGAAATAATAAATTTAATGGACTAGTGAAGGAAGTAAAATTGAAATAGATAAGATAAAATAAAACATATGAATAAGAAGAAATGTTCTATTGTCCTAAAGCATTGTATGTAGAAAAGATACATATTAAAATATTTACACAATAAGGTAAATATATCCATTTATATATCATACTTCTGCAACTTGAACACTATTTAGTATTAATATTATGTTTTATTTAGCAAATGCTTACTGAATGCTTGCAGGGTTGAAGTCAGACATTACGAGTTATAAGATACATTATCTGCTGAAAGGCTGTAGGGGTGCAGATCTTGATAATGTGCCTCCTCTTCCATAACTTTCTTTTCTAGACTCAGGCAGGTAAGTAGTAACTAGATAAGAAACCAAGTAGCTGTAAGCAAAAAAAAAAAAAAAAAAAGGATTCTGATAGGGGATGTATCAAAATAAATGTATTCAGCAAGGAATGAATAACTTGAACAAAATAAAAATTATTTTGTATCCACTAATTCAACAAAAATTCAGTAGGCATATGTCACTATATAGAATTCTTCAAATTGGTCTAGTGGTGAACATAAGAATTACCTGAGCTGTCTGCAGTGTTAAGTTACAGAAAACCTCTAGGTAAATGGAAGAGCAAGTCCATAAGTTCAAAGCCATATTTAATAAGTAGATGGAGGTGAGGGCACTGGAAAATATGTTAGGAATTTTGGAGGAAATAAAAGTGTATCAAATGGTGGTTAAATTTAGAATTAACAAAAACTAGAAACCATTAGGTAACAGACTAGATGACAAGTAGTTTTTCAAAAGATAGCAAAGGGCTAAAATAATGACTTGCTTTATGAAGAAATAGATAAAAAAAACAGTGAGAAAAAATCTGGAGCAATATTAATAGATAATATTTATTAAGAGTTTCCATTGCTATTCACATACTTAAGTATGTTACCTTGTCTGACTCCAAGATCTCCCAGTAGAATGAACATTACTATTGTCTTCATTTCCACCTGCAAGGAGTCCCAGGGTATGTCTGACAATAAATAACAACACCATTTAGGATCCAGGGATGCTGGCTTGAAAGCTCATTTATAACAGACATCATAGTGTACTAACATTGTCCCACTAAGAGTCTTTGGAACTGAAATTCAGTAGTCCTACTATACTTACCCTTAATCTAAAAACTTCTAGAATGCTGTATTCAAACTCATTCATTTATTCATTCATTCACATGCCTCGTTTAAGGAAGTCTTTTTAACTTTGAAAGTCAAAGTTAAAAAAAAAAAAGATGAATTTAGATACCCTAGATTTGGTACAAATAAATAAGTCTCAGAGAACCTTGATTTTTGTGTGTTATAAGTAAGCTCAAAAACAGAGAAATGTCCAGCTGAGGTAGAGATCTGAGCAGTGCGTTTATAATAATGATGTGACTGCTCTTTAGATCAGCAGGTAAGTGATCACTCACACCCTAAACTCTTGATAATATGGAGACATTGGAAGCTGAGTAGTTTTGGTACATAAAGGAGACTTAAGGCATGAATCCAGTGTGAGGTACAGGAGCTCACTGGGATGGAGAAATGCACAGAGAAAAGGCAGTGGCTAAAGGAATCCTACTCTGGAAGGAGGAAGACTACTTCCTGAAAGTTTTCCAAATGGACATCTGATCCTTCCATGAATCTTCACATCTGGCTCCTCTTGAAACAGAGCCACCCATTCCAGCTGCCTCACCACAGTCTAAGTCAGCTGATTTGTCTCTTTCCTTTGCTCTCACCTTACTTCAAAAACACTGAAGAGGAGCCCTGCCCTCTTTCCCAGGCTGGAGCCTCATTTCCTCAGGGAAGTCATCATCACGAGCTGACAGCGCTGTCAGCCTGCCAATAAATAAAAGTGCTACACGAACCTTGCATTTGCACTCATGGGTCTGGGAAGGGAGGCAAGGCAGGGGGACCCACTCGGGCATCCTAGCAGCTCACTTTGCAGGGAATTGTCCTGAAAGCAGAGGCCCTGAGGGGCATCTCAGAGCAGAAGGACTTCCCAGTTCCCATCAGCCACCAGCAGGTGAGGATGGAGGCGCAAAGACTGCTTTACAAAACTGTCTTTGGAAGTATGGGAAGATTTCAGTGTAGGCATCGGAAAAATTACCTGTGCTTTCAGGCAGTGTGCGTGTGTGCGTGCGTGCGTGTGTGTGTGTGTGTGTGTGTGTGTTTAGTTCTGCATGTGAGTGTGCACATGTGACTGTCATGCTACATGAACTATTTATTTTACTTTACTTTTTAAAAACAACTTGAGTGCCAAAATAGAATGTCTCCAGCAGAACTGTGAGAAATGTGTTCAGAATAAGTAAAAGGATTCCTTTGCACATGCCCATTCCCTGTAGATACCCTCACATCCTTCTGGTCTGAAGTATGGAATCTGGGGAGTCCATGTCCCCAGGGGTCATGGATTTAACACGGTAATTTGCAACCATGTCACTCAAAGCACTCCAGCCCAGAGGCTGAGTGGCTGTCAACTACTGAACATGCTCAGGTTACCACAGGTGGAGCCAGGAACCAGGAAGACATAGTTCTCTTCCTAGCTCATAACACACAGGGCAAAATGAAGAGATTCATTATGTCATTCAATATTTCAACATGCAGAAAGGATTCAAGAACCAGCGTTCCTTTGGAACAGCAGCATACTTATTTTCTATTTTATTCACACACTATTTTACATTTCCACCTTGCCTTGGGTTTTTAAAATTAATAAGTCTTTCTCAAAACAGTGCCTTTGTCTAAGGTGTTTGTGTCACAGAATGATTCCACCCAGGGCCTCAGTCTCTTATAAGCCAAGTGCATCTGACTCCCACACAGCCTCTTCCTGTCTCTCTATACCTGTCCTTCTGCCAGTTCCTGACCATTTGAGAAGAGCACAGTTTTGGAAATACCAGCATGCTTCTTGACCCAGTCAATGCGTCTGTTGGCTTAGGTTACTGTCCCTGTGAGAGTGAAGCCCAGTTCAATGCACATTTCACCACTTTAGCCTTAGGGAATTTCAGCCAAGACTGAACAGTCCAGAGCTTCTTCCCTGGCCAGCTTTCCAAAAGCTGTGTGTTCTTTGCTATTCCTGTTCCTGCTGTTCTGTCACATGTACATATATAGACAGAAATAACAATCACAGCCAAAATTTGGTTTTTTTTACTTTAAATATTTGAATTAATTAAGGTCACACCTCTTTATTGTACTTGTATCAGTTGGTGTTTACTAGGGAAAAAGATATAATATAAGATATACACTTACATAAGAGTTTACAAGATTGGCTTACAACAACAGTTCACAGAGCCCCTGTGGAGGAGTATAGAGGGTCTGTCCACCCACTAGAGTCCAAAAGATACACCGGGAGCTCTGGAGCTCACTACAGGGTCCTGTATGAGTCTGTATCAGGAAACCAGTGGATTTGTATTGCAAGGCTGAAGAAGTTTATGCAGGAAGACTCAGTGATATGTACCGGAAGCTGAAGATTCTGCTCTGGAAGCCAGGAGAAGACTGGAGCTCCTCCAAAGAGACAGGATCAAATCCCTCCTTCTTCATTTATTTTGTTGGAAGTGAAAGATTTATTGGTACACTTTTGATATAAATAACGATACTATTCATCGTAGGGCATTTGTACCTGTACGTGTTATATCATTCCCTCTTTATACTAACTAAGCAACAAACCAACCGAGGTTGAGTCTTGGTGTGGAATTTCTGAATCAATTTAGTTGAGTGCCTGTTATTCAAGTGGACATAATCAATCAACCATCATACCATAAAGTGAATTAAGCCACAATTTGAAATCAGATCCTCATTTTCTTGTTTATTTTCCTATCAAAACTAAGTAGGAAAATATGACAGGAAAGTATCCATGAGAAAAAAATATATAAAGACTGATGTGATCTATAAAAGAGATTTACAATAATGGCCTAATTCACTTTTTCTCCAAACCCCACTACGGAGACGTTCACATACTCTGGGCCTTTCTCGCTGTGCTGGTACAGCTGGCTGGCTTTGCAGCAATTTATTTGAAAACTGATTACTGCCAGTACAGGGATTTGGAGCTAGGTAGGCATTTCTGGCAAGAACTGAATGATTAATCATATCATTCTGATATCTGTAATTAAAAAACAAACAAAAAAAGCCCATTATCTAGAACTGTTTATTGAAAAACATGTTTGATTTCTGACCAAGAAATGAGCAGAAAATTCTTTTTTTCAGCAAGCCACAAGGAACAGAGAAGCATCTTGAGGGTTAAGGCAGTTAAATAGAAAGATATATGTTTTAACGGAGTTGTGCTTTAAAATTACTTCTAATTTATCCACTTACCAGACATGTATTGAGGTAAAATGATCAGCAGTAATCTGCAGCAGAAAGATATATACTTTTTTAATTGTAGCCAAGAGGAAAAAAGCAGCATGGAATAACTTAATCGTTGCTAATTATAATATCACTGAGGTAATTACAATAGATTTTGATTGTCTCATTTTCACACCAGAGGAGGGCACAATGCTGGCGTTTCTCTTAATACATATTTGTTTTTAGAGAAGAGCTGACAATTACACTAATTGTAGTCACAGCATGAAGCTTTCTTTTAAAGAAAAATTTGTCTACGTGTCACATGGAATCAAATGCACCCTCTCTGTTTGGCTAGGTGGAAATTAAAGACACATTAATTGCTTTGTTTATTGTGGTAAGAGATCTCTGCATTATTGCAAGTATTACCAATTTTCCTGGAGCAAAATCCATTTCAAAGTCCTTAACACCCAAGAAAGAGTCCCCTGCTTAAGTGGGTTGCTGTTCTAAAGGCTCAGGAAGACAGTTGGTTCAAGTCTAGTGCAGGTAACAGTGATTCTCAAATGTTCTACTGTAAACCAGGCCAATGAGGCAACATTTTAACCATACAGGGCAATGGAGGCTCAATCCTGAAGCAAATCTTTTCCTACTGGGAGGAAACCTTCCTGGGCACCAAACAGATCTGTGCTGATTAAAATGTTCAGTGAGGAACTGGCAGAACGTATCTGGAAACCATGCCCAGCTAAAAGGGTGACAATGGACGAGCAGAAGAAAACAGATCAGAGTCCGGATCTGCAAGAGTCATTGGAAGCTGCAAAGGTCTCTTGGTTCTTCTCCCCGCCCACACACAGGTTTCTATTCAATGAACTGTAGACTCCAGCACTGGTAGTAAGCAAGCCCTCTCAGAGAAGGACTCCTGTTTTCTGAGATGCTTGAGCCTGCTCTCCTAGAATGATTTGTGTAATAATCTATAATTGGACTCTGGGCCACGTTCATTCCTCCGCCTCTTTATAATCACCTGAGTAGAATAAAGAGAGGGGAAGAATTAGTGAACAGCTGGAATTCAAGTCGAGAAAAGAACAGTAATTTGATCAAGTTGTTCTACAATTCAAGAGGCTTTCTTGATCTTGTGATGCTTTATTGTGTGAAAAGTTTTTTTTGTTTTTTTTCCAATCTTCTCATCCAATGCTTTTGGAATGTATTAAAAAGAAAGGTAAACTAGATAGTCAGGATGGACATTTTTCTGCTGCACTGAGCACACTAAGATGATGGTCAGAGTGCTGGTCGCCGAAAGCCCTGCAGCAATATATCATATGGGCAATAGCTTTGTAGTGAAATTATTCCTTAGAAAAAGAACAATTGAGTGAGCTACAGCTATGAAATCCTGTTTTAATCATTAAAATTGGTTTAGCTTTTGAATGAATCATCATGTGCTAAAGTTGTAGGAAATGCACAACTATTTCTATTAAGCTGGGCAAATGAGTGTTTCAGAACCTGATAGTCAACAACACACTGGAGTCCCAGCCAGGAAGGATTCTGGATGGCTCTCAGGGTGGCAACAGACCTATCTAAGAACCTTCAAGAAACTCTCAAAACTCTGTCACTTCTAGTGCCCAAGGAATGCCCAATGTGGTTAGGCTTTTCCTTTCTCCATTGACCTCTTGCCTTGAACTCTCTTCTTTTCATGACTACACTTACTATTCTAACTTTGTATCTATTGACTCTCCATCAGTTCTTCCATGAGTCCTGGAGGGCCTCCTAGCTTTATACTGCTCCAGAATAAGTTCATCATCATTTCATAGAATAATTTATGTTTGTAATACATCTCAGCTCAGGAACTTTCAATGGCTGCCCAGTGTTTACCGTGTAATATTTTCATCCTTGAGCCAAACCAAGAAATTTTTTTTTAACTCTTCCAAGCCCAGATTTTCGGGCATCTTGTGCTTGACTGGATAACTTAAGTGAACACATGATATTCAAAGGTAAAAGATTTTGGCATCAGGAATGTCTAAGTTTGAATCCCAGTTTCCCGAGGCACTGCCATGTTTGCTTTCTGTTGGCCTTATTATGTTAATAATAAGGTTATTTTAAAAAATCCACATCTACCAGGAATAATGTTAGGTAGGAATTAGATACAGATAATCTAATTATCTTAAGTACCTGGGCATATGGCAAATGCTTAATCCCTAGTGTTGGAGTATATGGCAGATGGTTGGTAAATAAGAATAGTTTTCATTATGATCACCATCATCATGATCATTATAACATTCATTATTGCTAAATATTTCTCTTATCTCTCCATCCTTATGAGTTTTATATGCTTTTTTTTCTAATTTCAAAAAGATTCCCAATGAAAAGATAGTCACTTCCATGAAGTAAGTGATCCTTTTCTGTGTGTAACATTTCCATGAACAATTCTGAATTGCCCATTGAATGTTAACCTTTGTTGTATTTTTTGGAGAGGCAGGTCCTGTACCACAACTCCCTGAATTTAAACCAGAAACTGTGAGTCTTCCTCTGTGAGACACAGACCCCATTGAGCTTGCTCAATCGTCCATCTGGATATCTCATTTCCTTCTCCCTCCTACCGGAGCCTGAATGTTCCTGTCAACTCGCAAAATAAGGAATCTAGATCACTTGCTTCCGATGACAACCTAATGCCTGATCCTCTGAAGTGGAGCTGAGCCTGCGATACTAGGGATAGGGAACTCAATTATTATGCATATAAACCGTACATTAGTGAAAAAAGAAAGAAACCACCTGTCAAGTCCATGAGGAAAAATTGTCCTCTACAAAACCAGTTCCTGATGCCAAAATCTCATGACTGCTGCTTATGAGAGTCAACATCAAGCCTTTGCTAATTGAAAATGTAGCAACAATGATGAAAAAAAAAAAAA